>OZ018321.1:185734003-185954771 GCA_963969495.1 Ceratothoa steindachneri
ATAGAGGGAATCAGTCTGGTTGCCCTGGCTTGTACGCGTTCCAACCTTGCGATGTCCTTTCGAAACGAAGGACTCCAAAATTGTACGGCATACTCCAGGTGCGGCCGAACTAGGGAGTTGTACAGACAAAGTACTATCTCCCTGTTACGGTATCCAAACTGGCGCTTTATGTAGCCTAGCATCCTTTGGGCTTTCTTCTCTGCCTCAATGCACTGTTTCGAGAACTTGAGGTCGCTAGTGACAGTAACACCCAAGTCCTTCTCAGTGTCACTCGATTCGAGAGCAGTGCCCTTAAGGATATAATGAGATTGGGGATTTCTGTGGCCGATATGCATTACTTTGCACTTGTTCACGTTGAACGGCATTTGCCACGTGTCCGACCACTCCCCAATCTTCCCAAGGTCTTCCTGCAGGCGGGCAGTATTTCCATCCTTTGCAACGTTCATACCAAGCTTGGTATCGTCGGCAAATTTGGAAATCTTGGCAACCATGTCACCGTCCATGTCGTTAACGTAGATGATGAATAGTAGTGGTCCCAGGACAGAACCTTGAGGCACTCCGCTAGTAACGGGCACCCACTCAGAAGCCTGTCCATTCACCACCACCCGTTGCCGTCTGCCACTTAGCCAGTTCTCGATCCAGCCGGCTACTTTTCCGTCTATGCCCAGCGCTCGCACTTTCCGGAGAAGGCGGCGGTGTGGTACCTTATCAAAGGCTTTCTGAAAGTCTAAGTAAACCACATCCACCGCCTTGTCCCGATCGTGCTCACTGAACACGAAGTGGAAGAATTCCACAAGGTTCGTCAGGCATGACCGTTGCCTTCGGAAGCCGTGCTGGGAACTCCTCAGTAGCAGGTTTGACTCTAAATACGACGTTATTTTCTCCACCATCATGCTTTCCATGAGTTTACCGACTATCGAAGTCAGACTGATAGGTCGGTAGTTTGACGGATGGCTGGAGGATCCTTTCTTGAAGATCGGAGTCACCTCCGCCTCACGCCAGTCTCTAGGAACGCATCCGGTCCGGATTGACATGTTAAAGATAGCGCACAGATGTCGTGATACTTCATCGCACACTTCCTTCAACACCTTGGGTAGAAACCCGTCCGGTCCAGGGGACTTATTCGTCTTTAGGTCAGCGATCTTTTTCTTTATTTCTCCTTCGGTGAAGTCCATTGCCTCCAGCTTTTCCCCCGAGTAGGAATCCGTGGGCTGGGGGATGGGACCACACTCTTTAGTAAACACTGAGGAGAAGTAGTCATTGAGAAGGTTAGCATTTTCTGCATCTGACTGAGTTAATGCACCCTCCTCGTCCACTAGGGGCCCAATCCTACGATGGATTGGTTTACGGCTATTTACATAGCCGAAGAACTCCTTGGGATTCTCCTTGCAGAGTCTCGCCACTCGGAGTTCCTCAGTACGCTTAGCCGCCCTTATGCTGGACTTCACTCTCCTGGCTAGCCTCCGGTACTCGTCAAAGGCACCCGAGATCTTCGATCGCCGGTACGCATTTCTCTTCTCCCTAAGCAGTTGGCCGATTTCTCGATTAAACCACTTTGGTTGAACAGAAGACCGACGGAGGCATTTTAGAGGGATGCAACTTGATTGAAGACTCATGAATTTATTTTTGAAAGAGAGAGAGAGAGAGAGAGAGTTACAAGGAGTTACAAGGAATATTAGTACCTCAAAAGACTAGTTTGTCCATACCGAGGGGGTACTTTTGTTGTGTTTTTTTCTTAACTAATTGCTTTAGAGAAAGTATAGTACAGTTTAAGGCTCTCCCCTCCCACCTCTCCCACCCGAGTCAATCGGGCATGAAAAGTATGAAAAGACACCTGCTGTCCGAAAGAAAGTGTACAATCAGGAATTTTTATAGTAAAGCGGAGCCTATGTCTTTATTGTATTATTTAGTTAAGAATCAATTGTTTAAAACAAACATACAAAAAAATATTATCTTAAAAAGTAATCGTCCTTATAATTTTATCTAATCTCTTTTTGAAAGTATTAACGGTAGGACTCGAGACAATCTCTTCCGATAACTGGTTCCATGCATTTACAATTTTGTACGAGAAAAAATTTCCACATAAATTAAGACTGTACTTTTTCGGAACTAGTTTCATGCTGTTATTTCGTGTCATATTTTTATTGAATTCGAACCAGGTGGTGTAGTCTACATTTTCAATTCCTTTTAGGATTTTAAATACTTCAATGAGCTGACCTCGCATACGTCTAGTTTCTAGTTTGTATAGATTTAACTTTTCCAGTCTTGTTTCGTAATTGTATTTTCTTAATGATGGAATCATCTTCGTAGCCGTGGCTTGTACTCTCTCCAATCTTTCTATGTCCTTTCTGAGGGAGGGTGACCATACCTGTGCACAGTATTCTAATTGTGGTCTTACTAGAGCATTGTATAAGTTAATTATTACCGTCTTGCTTTTATAGCTGATCTGTCTCTTAATGTATCCAAGTATCTTTCGCGCTTTCTTTTCTACATCAACACAGTGCTGTGTGAACTTTAGGTCATTAGATATACAAACACCGAGGTCCTTTTGGATTTCTGTTTCTGCTATTATTTTGTTATTGAGTTTGAATTCTGCCTTCGGATTTTTGTGGCCAACGTGCATTAATTTGCATTTGTCAAGATTTAGTGGGAGATTCCATCTTTCAGACCATTCAGATATGTGGTCAATGTCCTTTTGAAAATCTATTATATCTTGCTCGGTAACTATGCTTTTACCCAATTTGCAGTCGTCAGCGAATTTGGAGATCTTAGAGATTAATCCCACGTCTATATCATTTACATATATAATAAAAAGCAAGGGGCCCAAGACTGATCCCTGAGGAACGCCGCTATTTACAGTTATCCACTCGGACTCTTCTCCATTGATCACCACCCTCTGCATACGATTACTAAGCCAGTCTTCAATCCAATTCGCTATTTTGCCTCGTATTCCTAGGGCTCTAACTTTGGACATTAATTTCCCGTGTGGCACCTTGTCAAAAGCCTTTTGAAAATCTAAATACAGGATGTCGACAGATCTCTCACTATCATGAATGGTGTTAATGTAATGAAAAAACTCTAGCAAGTTTGTAAGACAAGATCTGTGTTTCCTAAATCCGTGTTGTGTGTTTCTTAGCAGTTCATTGGTTTCTAAGTGGCTTACTATTTTTTCTGCTATAATACTTTCCAGCATTTTGCCAATTATTGATGTCAGACTTATTGGTCGATAATTGCATGGTAGATCTTTGCGTCCTTTTTTAAATATTGGAGTGACATTAGCTAATTTCCAGTCTTGAGGAACAGTATTATTTTCAAGTGATAAGTTAAAAATGTAGGTTATCTGGTCCACCACTGCATCCTTTACTTCTTTGATTACTCTTGGCACTATTTTATCAGGTCCTGGGGATTTAAATTTATTCATTTTATCTATTCGTATTTGTACATCCTTGCTCGTGCATTTGAACATTTCTAGTGCGTTATTTCCTAAATACTCATTATACGGAGCGATATTTTGATTTGAGGTGTCGTCGGTGAAAACCGAGCCAAAGTACTCATTTAGCGCAGTAGCTATATCTTTATCCTTAACTTGTAAATTATTGTGACCATCGTTGATTGGGCCAATGATGTTTTTTATTGGTTTTCTACTGTTAACTAGGGCGTAAAATTCTTTGGGGTTTCCTTTACAATTTAATGCTACCCTCATTTCCTCGTTACGCTTTGCTCTCCTAATTCCAGTTTTTATCTTTCTTCTGAGAACAAAATATTTCTTTTTATTTTCTTCTGAGCTGTTTAATTTAAACGCCTTATAAGCCTCTTTTCTTTTGTTAATGTCCCTCTTAATTTCATTAGTCATCCATTTGGGATTTTGATTTTTTCCACTTTTCCTGACTGCTTGAGGAATGAATTGAGATTGTTTCCTTAAAAGATTGTATTTAAACTCGTTCCATACTTCATTAATGTCTCTGCCATTTAGTTGATAGTTTATGAGACTTTGTTTTAAAGCCGCGAAGTTTGCCTTTCTGAAATCTAATTTTTCATTACTTCTTACAATTTTTTGGTTTGGTAAATTTAATTCGAATTCTATTAGGTTATGGTCGCAGCCACCGAGTTGATCGCATACAGTTACGTTTGAGATAATTTCATCATCTGAAGTTAAGATTAAGTCCAATATATTCTCTCCTCTAGTAGGCTCGGTGACCCATTGAGTTAGCAGATTTTCCTCTATGAAATTGAGTAATCTTTGTCCTTCAGAATCTGAGTTCCGTGTTAGCCAATTAATTTGGGGGCAGTTAAAGTCGCCAATAATAAGCGATAATTTGTCTTTACTAACATTCGTCAGAATTTCGTAAAATCGATTATCTGCTTCATATGAATGGTGTGGCTTTCTATAGGCTAAGTATATATACAGACATTTGTTTATGTTTAATTTTATTCCTATTAATTCAAATTCTGTCTCTATATTACAATTAATAGGCTGAAGGTCTTCTCTTATATATAATAGCACCCCACCTCCTTCCTTGTAGATTCTATCTTTGTGAAATAATTTGTAACCTTCGAGTTGAAATTCACTGATATAATCCCTCGTATGACTATGGATCCAAGTTTCGGTGATGCCTATTATATCATATTTATTCAATGCTACTAACGCTTTGAATTCTAAAAACTTATTACGGATTGATCTAGCATTAAATAAAATTGCTTTGAGAGAACTTATCCGTTTACTATTGGTCTTGCACCGAGGTCGTTTCCCGAATTAGCTTGGGGTTCTGGAGAGATGGCAGGTTGCTTTAGCACTTCGGTCAGGTATAAATGGAGCAATTCTCCGTATTGCTCTTTTCCTTTTCTGCTAAAATGCGTTCCGTCTAGTTTGAAATATTCCTCTCTCCGGATAAAATTCTGCCATAGGTCTACGAATTTAACATTTTCTTTGTCACATATCTTTTTTACGCGCTCGTTAATGCCTATTGCTCGACTTAACATTTCTCTATTTGAATTTAGTCTCGGTATTAATCCTATTACCATGCCTCTCTTGGTCTTTGATTTGATTTTTTCGACGAGCTTAGAATAGTCCTCAATTATCTTTTCACTTCCAGCATAATTTCTATTACAAAAGACATCATTAGTTCCAACGTTGGTTATTACGGAACAATTTTGGTTTTTTAAAGTTAGGTTGTCTATCTCTTGAGTTATTTTTTTGATGTTCGCTCCGGGATAACACCAGAATTTACGTTTACTATGATTTTTCGCACCAAAAAAGTCTATCTGGTTTCTAATTAAGGAGTCTCCAATTAAGTAAGTGTCTTCTTCTTTTAGATGTGTATTTCTATTTTGGGGAACACCGAGTGTATTCGTGTTTGGTTTTGATTTAGTTTTTCGTTTATTTGTAATTGCTATCGAGTGCTCTTCTCTGACACTGTTTATTTTCAATTTTGTTTTCTAAAAGCAGTACAGATTGTTCTAATTGGATTACTTTTTGATCTATTCGAGTTATTCGATTTTCATTGATAGCACAATCACATCTATTGGTTTCTAGTGCAGAGATTCTGTTGGTTAGGTCATGAATGATTTTCATTAATTCATTCTTTTCCTTTTCATGCTTTTCTGCCATTTTGCAAAAGAGACATACACTTTGGGCTGTGATTTGTTCAAAGCATTGTTCCGGGAAATTTATGATCCACTTAACTGTCTTACATTTGAAACAAAATGCCTTTAGTCTTTGGGCGCCCGGCATTTTAGTTGTTTTTTTTTCTGTGTTTCCTTATCGGTATGAAGAGTTTATGTATTTAATGTATGTGTGTATTTAAATGGATTAATTTGCAAGATGAGGTGAAAAAAAGAGAAAAGTGAATAAGCTAATCAAGTGAATAAAGAAGTAAATAAATTTGTCAAGGATAATAACTTACTGACAATTTGAAATCAGCGTCGAATTCGTTGAATTCAAGATGGCGGCGGCTGTTAAATCAAATGAGTCATCCTGTGATGTGATTGGTCGGTTTGTCGGGTCTCGTTTGAGAGTGGAAATTCTTTCTTCTGATTGGTGTATGTGTGTATTTAAATGGATTAATTTGCAAGATGAGGTGAAAAAAAGAGAAAAGTGAGTAAGCTAATCAAGCGAATAAAGAAGGAAATAAATTTGCCAAGGATAATAACTTACTGACAATTTGAAATCAGCGTCGAATTCGTTGAATTCAAGATGGCGGCGGCTGTTAAATCAAATGAGTCATCCTGTAGTGTGATTGGTCGATTTGTCGGGTCTCGTTTGAGAGTGGAAATTCTTAAATCTGATTGGTCCTTTTTGCCGTCCCAATCAAAGATGGCAACGACCAATTATTACGTCACTTAAATGTCTAAATATAAAAGATTCACTTTTTGTAAACAAATGGTAAAATAAATACACCATAAAAACAGTTATTAGGTCACAATAAAGCAACGGTTCTACGAAAACACGCTTTAAAGGCAGAAATCGATGGCAAATAAACACTTCACAAGTTAAACAGCGGGAGCACAAGGGAACACGTCCGAACTGAGACACGGCTGAGAGAGAGAGAGAGAGAGAGAGAGAGAGAGAGAGAGAGAGAGAGAGAGAGAGAGAGAGAGAGAGAGAGAGAGAGTTACAAGGAGTTACAAGGATAATCAGCACCCTAGAGATCTTTCGATCCAAGCCGACAAGGTGCCTTTGTCAATTACCTATGATATTTACATTTAAAAAAAAAAAATAAAAAAAAAAAAATAAAAAAAAAAAATAAAAATAAAAATACAGACAATGCTAGAGATAAAGTGACAGTAAAGTTGAAGGCTCTCCCCACCCTCCTCTCCCACCTGCAACGCAGGTACGGAAACTGAAAAGATACCTGGTCAGTTGAAATATAGTGCTGATCCAGGAATTTCACAGTACAGTTTGAAACTTAACCAGCTGAAGATCTCAATATTCTTTTCTGGTATGATATAAGTATCTCGTCATTAAACTATATACACCATCGTTGAATTTAATCCACTATTGGATTTCGTTCCAATATTTATGCTTATCTTAGGACCTTTGTATAATAATGGAAATCCCGTCAATTAATTTATATACACTTTTCTTGATTACAATATGCATTCATAATGTATTGAATTCCATTCTTTTCAGAATCCTGTCGTATTGGTCCTCTTTTATTTACATGGGGTTTTCCCTTATATTTTTAAAGTTAATTAATAATCTAGTGTATGTATTATTTTGTCGAGTCTTTGTTTAAATGTCTCTTTAGTCTTACTCGCAATTACATCATTTGGCAGTTTATTCCAGAGGTTGACAATTTTATATGAGAAAAAGTTTCCTGTTATACTTTTTTGATACCGCAACGGAACCAGCTTCATTCCATTGTTCCTCGTCTCACATTCGTTAACTTTGAACCATATATTAGGGTCTACATTTTCAATCCTATTTAGTATTTTAAATGTTTCTATGAGCTGGCCTCGCATTCTCCGCGTTTCTAGTCTGAAGAGTTTGAGTCTTTCCAATCTAGTTTCATAGTTATGTTTTCTTAAGGATGGTATTAATTTTGTCGCTCTCTCTTGAACTCTTTCAAGCCTTTCAATATCTTTCTTCAGATAAGGTGACCACAATTGAGCACAATATTCCAGATGGGGACGAACTAATGCATTAAATAAATTTAATACTATGGTCTCGTTTCTGCATTTAAATTGTCGTTTTATGTATCCTAGGATTTTGGATGCCTTTTTTTCCGCTTCACTGCATTGCATACTAAACTTAAGATCGCTCGATACATAAATCCCTAAGTCTTTTTCGACTTTTGTTTCTTTTAACTCCATATTGAACAATGTATACACTGCTTGTGGATTTTTCCTTCCGACATGCATTACTTTACTCTTATCAAAGTTTAAAGGCATTTTCCATTTTTTTGACCATTCTTCGATAAGATTTATATCTCTCTGAATCTCAGTTGCGTCTTCTTTGTTGCATATTCCTCTTCCAAGTTTCGCATCATCCGCAAATTTAACAACTTTCGATACGAGACTGGTTTCCAAATCATTAATATAAATTATGAATAGCAGCGGGCCCAACACAGAGCCCTGTGGCACCCCACTTGAAACTTTTGTCCACTCTGAGGCAGATCCATTTATTACCACTCTCTGATACCTATGGGTAAGCCAGTCCTCAATCCAATCTCCTACTTTTCCCGTAATTCCAACTGCTCTAACTTTGGCCATGAGTAAATTGTGAGGGACTTTATCAAACGCCCTTCTGGAAATCCAAGTAAATTATATCGATTGACTTATCCTCATCATATTGTTTATATACATATTGAAAGAAGTCCAGCAAGTTCGTTAGACAGGACCTGTTTCTTCTGAATCCATGTTGTGAGTCTCTAAGCAACTCTTTTGATTCAAGATGCGAAACAATTTTTTTGCAGATAAATGATTCTAAAAGTTTCCCTACCACTGACGTCAAGCTGATCGGTCGATAGTTTTTCACGACCTCTCTACAGCCACTTTTAAAAATTGGCGTAACATTTGCATATTTCCAGTCAATGGGAACTGTTCCACTGTTTAATGATTGATTAAAAATTTTGGCTAGGTGTTTACTAAAAACTTCCTTCGCTTTCTTTCAAAACTCTAGGATAAAACATATCAGGTCCAGGAGATTTGTTGACGTTCATTTTATTTATTAAATTTACAACATCTTCGGTTGTACAGCTAACATTCTCGAATGGGTCGTCTCCGTCGTATACAATATTTATCTCGGGTATAGGAGAAGTTATTTGAGTAGTAAAAACACTCTCGAAGTAATTATTGAGTAGACAAGCTATATCGTAGTCAGTGTATCTTAAGGTACCATTACAATCTCTCAATGGCCCAATATTGTTCTTTATTGGCTTCCTATTGTTTACAAGGGCATAAAACTCCTTTGGATTTATTCTACAATTTTGAGCGACTCGTATTTCTTCTTCTCGTTTTGCTATTTTTATCTCTCTTTTTATTTTTTCTCCTTAAGACATGATATTGTTCCCTTAATTGTTGAGTACCTTTTATTTTTAGTAACCTATACATTTTTTGCCTGTCTTTTATCATTCTTTTTATTTCTTTGGTTAACCACGTAGGATCTTGTTTAACGGTTAAACTTCGGGTTTTAATTGGAATATTCTTTGTTTGCTGTTCCATGACAAAATTCTTAAATTCTATCCAATTATTGTTTACACCTTCATTTGATATCACATAAGCCTCTAAGCCTGCTTTGATGGCGTCGTAGTTTCCTCTGTTAAATTGGGGTCTCTGTATTTTTTTAATTCTTTCTAAGGCTGGTATTATGATATTAAATTCTATTAAATTGTGGTCACTACCTTCAAATTTTTCGCCAACATAAGTGTTTGAAATCAATTCGCTTTCAGTGGACAATATGAGGTCTAATATGTTTTTTACCTCTTGTTGGCTCACTAATCCACTGAGTCAAGAAATTTTCATCGATAAAGTCCAGAAGTCTCTGGCCTTCCCTGTCAGCTTGCTTTGTAGTCCAATTTATTTTACTGCAGTTAAAGTCACCCAAAATTACAGCTGTCTTCTTGTCGATTTGTTTTGTTAGCAGGCCGTATAGCATTACATCAAGTTCTGAAGACTGGTGAGAGAGAGAGAGAGAGAGAGAGAGAGAGGAGAGAGAGAGAGAGAGAGAGAGAGAGAGAGAGAGAGAGAGAGAGAGAGAGAGAGAGAGAGAGAGAGAGAGAGAGAGAGAGAGACCAACAAGTCCGCGTGCGTCATCAATGTGGAGTTTACGACAAGGATCACCACTGTTTTTACCCAGTTAAACAGGGAGACCATTGGGAAGGTATTTAGCAGGTTCCGACACAGCCTGGAGGCCAATTGCGATTTCATAGAATAAATGAATAGTACAGGAATCCTTCAAGTCTTTAACATGTATCCTTGGTAAATATATCTCTATAAATGAATTATCTGTGCTATTTCTTTTATATTGAAATTAGGCGAAAAATCAACGGAACTTCTCACTTCCGGAGTAAACATTTGGGACATCTCTCCTGCAAATCGCTCTTACTGCAATACCATAAACATTTCCTTTGAGATGCTTCCAAATGGGACATTAACAGAAAGTTCTTAATCCACATTTAGACAGTGACACACAATCCTCGGAAGTGTTTACACATACAGACATTTTCTTGAATCGTGACGTCACTAAGCCCGACCATCAATTCCTCGGAGTAATTTTAACTCGGCCTGCTGATATTGACGTATAAAAAACAAACCTAAGCTTTTTTAGAGATTACCAAACTTTTTGATAGTCATTCATTACTACCTGTTCATCATTAGAGTGTCCGACTATATTCGCATATAGTTATGAAATTATCGATTGATTCCCACCAGATTTTCCATTCAGGCTCCAAGCGCAACTTCCATCCATAATCCATTCCTCATCGTAACTTGATTGAAATTCAAGATTCATAAGCTGGTGAAATCGTCAGATCGATACTGTTAATAATTTAAGAAGATGAAGTTAAATTATTTATAAAGTAGTCATATTTAATACTGTTATTAAAGTGTTGGCTGCAAGGATTTAATTTCCTTCGACCTATTTTGGAAAATGGGAAAGATTGATTGATTTTATAGCAGATAAGCTGTAAAGCGTGTGGGCAAAATAAGAAAGAAGGTGGGAGGGGAGTTATTGCACAAAAGCTACACAAATTCAGTTCACTCTTCAAAAGCAGTGACTCTTCAACCACAAAGTTTGGACACACTTGTCCAAGGAAAACCCAAAGATTCTGGTTATCAACAGCAAATGATTCAAGGAGAAGAAGAAAAACAAAGAAATAATCCAAGTACACCTGAAACTAAATCTGCGCTAGTGTCTGGTCCACCTTCATACACTGAATGAGTTATTTGGAGTACCACTCATCGATAATTTTTCTGCCCCAATGGTACTGCTCTCCCTTGTTTTTGACATTACATCCAGTAACAGTGGCGTTCACAGAGAGGCTGCCAAACTGCTAGAAAAATGCTGAATAAAAAGGTTTCTTATCTGGTCTGTCGACAACACAGACGGAATCCTAGTAGTATAAGTTTGGGGAGGTGAAGGGGACAGGTGTCTAATTTGAGCACCAGGAAGATGTTTAGACTGATTTGTCTAATGGAAACCCAAAGATGCTTGATATCAGAAGCAAATCGCTCAAGGAAAAGATGAAAAACAGTAGAAATACTCCAAGACATTCTAACAGCAGAAAGGCTTCCAAGGGCAGACTACAGTGAAATAACTGAACTGACAGTCATTTTTTATTAGATGAACGCTCCTTGAGATATTCACTGGAGTCGAGCATGCGCCATTCACCATGCAAGATGGCTAGCCAGAAAGCTGTACTCCATGAAAATGCTGATATGTGCAGATCAGCTTGAGTACAACAAAGACACTGTATCAAAGCTGGAAAGACTCAATACCCTTCTTGCCCTGTTCTAACTTCCTGTATGGATGATGTTAATGTCTGTTTCATATTCTGCCGTAAATGATCTAAGTCTAATCCAGGATATGTTGAAGTACAAGAAAACTGACCTAGAGCAGGCTGATGCACTACTTAAGATGAAAAAGCACAAATGGTGCTTGGCGTAGGAAGTCGTGCCATTTGCCCTGTTCAGCAGTAAATCGTGAGACACATTGAAGCAAGACATTGATCCCAGGTTACATGTCACTGAGAAGTCAGTCAGCTTACAAACAGAAAAAAACCCATCTATTCACAGCTAAAACCATCGTGGTTAATCTCATAGGCTGATAATCACATTTCCTGCTCGGCACACTGAACAATGAACATTGGATCCCAGTGCCTTCACCACAGAATGAAGATGACAGAAAAGTTTGGAACTATGTTAAGAATCTGAATGCGTTGAATGAGAGTGCTGAACGTGGCGTCAGTATGATGAATGACTTTGAAAATATCAGAACAGATGCCAAGCAAAGTCACTTCTCAAATATGTGTCATGAATAAGGCGCAATGTCTGCATTGAGTGTGAGAAAACGAATTTTGTGATATTTCTGAAATCTTTGTATATACCAATGTGTCGTTTCTTATTCCGAAATTATCATAATTATATAGGTTAGAAAGAGTATTAAAAACACTTTAATTTGGTACCTATTTTGTTTCTTTATCGTGTTTAGATAAAAGGTTATCGTGCAAAATATGATTCAATTGGTGCTTGTGGCTGATTTCAATTCAAGGCAGAACATTTAAAGCTCCATACGGCAATGCTTCCCAACATCTCAGGTCAAAACATTTGGATTTTCCGCTTTTGCAGGTTAAAAAGCATGGGAAAGTGTACTGAAGCCTATGAAAGTAAGAAAAAAGTAGATTTTTGAACAGGGATCATGAAGTTTATGCAGAGGGGACTCACCATATTGGTCTGCCAGGACATGGATCTTCTTCCGCTTGCCGGGCCGGTCACTCGAGACAAATCGTTATCTGTAACATGGATCTAGAATTTATTATTCCTGTCTAGATTAAATACATCTCACTACACTACCTAATGCCGATCTCCGATTTTGTACTATACTCTAAAAAGGCCCTCGAAGTATTGGCAAATGTAAGGCAAATGAATGATGAGGGAAAATAATTAAAACAGTACATAGCACAATATAAGGATGTGACCTGAAGTGGAGTTGATGTCACCAGAATGATCTGATTTTGTTTACTCCACAAATAAATAAATTAATTCCCTAAATCCATTGATGTATTGCGTCAAATAGGATATTTTCAAATATTATTTATTTGTAATCCAACTCTCCGTTACAAAAGTGATGTTGCTAGATGGATTTCAATTTATTTGGGGAGATTGGATACCGAAAGCCCTCAAGATGTCCCACCTCTTCCGAAGCGTATGCTTTCGATGCCTTCCCCTAAATTCCAGGGTTGGTAAAAATACCAAAATTTTGAAAAAGCTCCCAACAAAACCGGGTTTTATACTGGGTATTTTAAAATCAGGGTTTTTTCAAAAAACAAACGCTACAAGCATTAGAATAACGTAGAAAATGAATAACTATCTCTATTTTTTATAATATTAATAATTAATTAGTTTAAAAATTATATTATATCATCGTCAAGGATTGTGGGTACTCATGATAGCCATAACCTGTAGAAGGAGAGATGAATTATACACTGGTCAAGAAAAAAAAGATTCTCATGGTTATGGATCAAAATTATCTGATTCTAGGGTAATTGCATGTGCTGAATTTAATAATGACATTCGTATAGCTGTATCGGCTCAGTTTTTCAGAAACAGCATATTTATATATTTGGTGCTCCATGTTATTCATATACTAATTTATATATTTATTGGTTCCACTTATGCAATAATCCTTTCCTAATTTGTGCTTTTTTTGTTTGTTTCAGATTGCTGGTTCATGATAGTGCATATCTACAACTGCCTAATTTCTAATTACTCTGAACTTAACAAAACATGGAACGTGTTAAGTGCGTCAACGTTGTTGTTCGTTTTTGTTACATATGTGGCGCTTTCACTCCTGGTAGCCTCAGGAACCATTCACAAAAGCTGTTCGACTGAACTACAAAAGTTACTTCAAGTGTCCTTTGGGTGACCAAAACAAGAAATGGGCACCTCATATAGCTTGTAAGTCTTGTGTCAACCACCTAAGCGAGTGGATGTGTGGTAATCGAATCTCAGGAATGCCGTTTGCTGTACCAATGGTATGGCTAGAACCCAAAGACCACAGCAGCGACTGCTACTTCCGTCTCACGAACATCAAGGGAATAACTATCAGAAGGCGAGGCAAGGTGCAGTATTACAATATTGCTTCTGCAATCTGAACAGTTCCGCATAGCGCTGAACTCCCAGCCCCAAATCCACCGACTGAACAAGCATTGATGAGTGATTCCGATTCTAATTCTACCTTAAATGAAGACGACTACCAGGATGACTCTGAAAATACCAGGCCTAAACTCTTTACTCAAGAAGCGCTTCATGATCTTATCAGGGACCTAGACTTGTCCAAAGAAAAGGCCGAAGTTCTGGGATCCAGACTAAAGCAGCGTAACCTGCTGGAAGCTGGAATGTGCATCACTACAGCTCGTTACCGACATAGAGAGCTGTCTGCATTTTTCAAGACGGCAAACAACCTTTGTTAGTGTGAGGACGCAGTATCTCTCATGCAACAATTCTGCAAGTCTGAACCATACAAGTCAGATGATTGGAGGCTATTTAGAGACTCAGGAAAAGACTTTCTGAAAGCTGTTCTTTTACACAATGGCAATCGGTTTCCATCTGTCCCAATAGCACATGCAACAAGGATTGCTGAGAGCTATGAAACAATGAAGATTTTGTTAGCAGCTATAGAGTACGAGAAACACCAGTGGAAGCTATGTGGGGATCTCAAGGTAATCTGTTTACTACTGGGTCTTCAGAGTGGCTACACAAAGCATATGTGTTTTTTTGTGTTTGTGGGACAGCAGAGCTGATCCAGGAATGGCTGACAAGACCAAGAGATGCGCCTGGAAGGTTCAACTGTGTTTACAATCTTCTTTTAGATCCAGAAAAGATATTTTTGCCTCCACTGCATCTAAAGCTCAGTTTGGCTAAAAAATTCATCAAGGCTATGGATCAATCTGGTGCTGGGTTTCGATACTTATCTCAGAAACTAGGTGGTGTGGTTCCGATCCGAAGCCAAGTTGAAAACAGGTGTCTTGAATGTACCACAGATTCGCATACTAGTTCATGATAGCGAATTCACCAAGGCCTTGAACCCACTGGAGAAGAAAAACTCATGGGAATCATTTGTGAATGTGTCAAAGCTTTTCCTTGAAAACTATCGTGCTGACAACTACAAGGAAATCGTTACAACCATGCTGCAGAATTATCATGTATTGGGAGCAAGGATGTCCTTGAAATTGAATTTTTTCTACTCTCATATTGATTTTTTCCCTTATAACCTTGGAGACATTAGTGATGAACAAAGGAGAAAGATCGCCCTAATGGAGAGCAGATATCTGGGACAATTCAGTCCTAACATGATGGGCGACTATTGCTGGACGCTGTAGCGAGAAGAGAGCGAGCTGTACAAATCAAAGGGCAAAGTTCAGAAGCACTTTTAGAACTTCATATTTTGTCAATTATAAAGGATTTGAAATTATGCATTCTGGTACAATTTCTTATGAGCTTATCTGTGACGTGTTTAATATCGTTATCTTGCGTGACACAATTAATGTCATCATATATACTATTTTCCTGATTGTTTAGGAAAGTAGATCTGATAGTATAATAAAACATCTAAATCATACTCAACAATGTGAAATTAGTCATGTAAGTACAGTCACATAAGAGACAGGGTGGTCTGTTTTGGGTTAAATATCTGTTGCACGACACAAGTGACGGAATATTGAATATTTGTACCTATTGATTTTTTTTTATAAAACCTAGTTTGATAGAACAAAACAAATTCAGCAATATGATATCAGTTGTGTGAGCATAATCTCATATTTGAACCATTTTGACTTTTGACTCATGAGTCAATATCAGAGAAATAACCTTAATTTGATCATAATTTTTTGAAATTATAAACATAGATATGCATTTTGAATAAAATAATGATAAGTAGCGTTCATTTCTTGAAAAAAACCGTGTAATTTAAAAAAATTAAAAACAACAACAAAAACCCGTTTTTGTTTAATTTCACTTGACGCCCCCCCCCCCCCCGAACTTCTGTCCAAAATTCGAAAGAACCGCAAAGTAGTTCCCTTTGACCGTTAGGGTAATTTCGCCAAGCCATGCTTCGCGTTCAGCTCTCCTGGAAGATGTGTCAATAGCCCCAACCGTGTAGAAGACTAACTTTGCATCGAATCGGCAGTTTGACTGATCGAATAGATCCACACAGTCAGATGGAAAAGAAGAAGTCCAAAGTGCATCGCAGTGACCAACCCTCATGACCAAGTTTTAGTCCTCAAGCTGGAGCAGCGTCGGCGTCGGTTGTCTAAAAAAAAAAATATATATGACGGTTTTATTTAGCCTTGAAAATGCTGAGATTACAGCGCAAGTCATTGATTTTCCCCAGAGGTGGCGCTTCAGTAGAGATACATCGTGATCAAAGAAACTTCCATCTCACTTCGCTCCTCCAATTGAAGGGCACTAAAGAAGGGGGGGGGGGCGATTGAAGACGAGTCCTACCCCCATTAATGCGATCTCTCAAGAGTCTATTTTGGCGGGACACACCTAATCGATACCCACGATAAGAAATAAACTCCAAAACCAAATATGTTTACAAGATTTATTTTTTTCATCCGCTATAAAGGAAAGCGAACGCTCCATTGTATTTCGAATTATAAACAAATGACTATAAAAAATGCCGCGTTTGAAATATCTATTACGTATTTTCCGCCCAAAAGAAATTCTGCCATTTGAGAAGACGAAGCTGAGCTCTGCATGACGTCATCGAGAACAACATTCCAGCAGGCAAGAATAAATGTCCCGCAGCTCGGGAAAAAGCTCGGCTTTTCTGCGAATCAAGCGGGTGTCTCCTGGTATCCAGGGGAAAAAGGTCAGAGGATTTAACCTTTCCTGTCCGTCTCTTCAATTAACCTAACCTAACTTCGTCTAACCTTAAATGTTTTGTGATGCCCTCATATAAACAACATGGTCAGCATGTAAATGTCATGTATTGTCACTTAATACATGTTTTAAGATGGTTTTTATTGCTATAAATGTCATACCCCCCCCCCCAACCTCCGAGTGAAAATATGAGTTATGCTTTCATCGTCTCTGGCTCGTAGTTGTCGCTGGAGGGGACCTCCACTTAGGTCTCCTTCCCCAGACCGAGAAATGAGGGAGAAACTGCCTAACCCCGCCTAGGGAGGAATTTAAACGAAGAGGTCGAAATAAGATTTCAATGTAGTTTAAAAAAAAGGAGGAGAAACTGTTGTAAACCAACGAGTACATTTCCATTCTGTTAAAATAAATGGGAGTAGAGGCGGACAAACAAAACAAGGTGGATAAACCGAGGAGGAAGAGAGTGTAAAACGAGGAACAAAGACTGCAATCGAAAAAAAACTCATACCCATAAATACCGAAATGGCGAGGGTGAATACAAACCTCCAGGAACAAGTTCTCCCAGAACTCACAAAGACTTGAAAGGACGAACTCCCTAAAGAGGACCAAAATCGCATAACCAGGAAGGAGACGGGGTAAGGCCATACATATATATAACCCCTCGAAGGGGGGAGGGGATCTCATGAACCCGGAATTTGAATATTTTACAGCGAGTCCCAAAAGACCAATACCATAAAATAGGACCTGGAGGAAAAACACCGCGGGACAGGGGAGTGACGTCATACCTCGTATTTACATTGAGCCTTTGCAAGTTGCAATCGTCGCAACAAAAACGCCTGAATCAAATTAGCGACCCACTGGGGGATGGGGGCTAGCTGGGTTCAGGAACTCCAAATCCGACCATTTGGAAGGAATGTCACGTGATACCGGTCGACCTATAAATTACACAGCCGCGATTATGAGAAGTCCGAAAGGGCGCATGTCGCGAGGAGGCCGGGTCAGGAAGAAGCGCGCCATGACGCATGCGCGGGGATGACGTCACTCCTGGAATTCAGGCACGGTGGGACGAGGGGAAGAGGAGGGCGAGGATCTCTGCGGCAGGGCAGGGCAGGGGGATGGGGACCTCGCTTCCAAGAAATAGATCGATAAGCTCGAGGGAGAGCATCGTCCTTTCGGGTCCCTGGCACTTGAGGGAGGCATTGAGTTCGAGAAGGTCAAAGGATGAGGAATCACGCAGGGGAGGGGGTGGGGGGCAAGTGGGGAGTATTAGAACCCCATGATGATCAAGAGATCGAAGGCAGTAGGTGGGGGGGAGGGGCGATAACAGGACTCAGATGATTCAAGGTCATGAGGGGAGATATGATTGAGAGGGCCTTTCCCTTCTCGTGGGGATCATCTCCCTGAAACAGATTCTAGTATGGGGTGGGGTCAAGCCCCCCCCCTAGCATTAAGGGCTCAACGAGAGAGAACCCACACCCTTAAAAGGGTGTATATAACAAACCCTAGCAATGGGTGGGCGCCCACAGTCACACGGCATTTTCGGGAGAGTTGCGCGGCCCCCCGGCCCCAAGTACACCGAGTAGTCTCCTCTTTATCATTCTCGGGGCTACGTGCCTTACCCCCCCCCCGACTAACCTCAAACCTTTCTTTACAAAACACACCTTTCTAGCGCGGATGCCCTCGTTGGTTTTCGTTTAAAGTCTAGAGTAATACCACTCCTTCGTCCTCTTCCTTCCTTCGCTCACATCTTGCTTCGAGGCGTCTAGTGGATCAAGCTTAACATCCTCTGTCCCCCGTGATCGGGTCTAGTCTAGCCTGTTTGGGGATGGGGAGGGGGGACTAACGATGGCAGCTATACTAGAACGTTTGTCAGGGTGTGTAAAGAAAATGGTTTAGATGTAGAAAGTGAAGCGGTATTGGGGAAGGAAGGGAACGCAATCCTACAGATGTCAGCTGCAGCGAGGGGAGGAGGACTACAAGAGAAACGAACATAAAATGAAAAGAAGCAAGGGTCCTCAAAAGTCGCATTTGGGACTTCTGAGCAATGGTAATGGGCGGGGTTGTCCAGGCCTCCGGACAGTCAGGCCGATGGTGGCGCTGATGCACACCAATCCACACTTGTGGGAAAATGGTTCATGATGAAGATAATAGGTATATCCTTTTCCCGGCGTGAGGTTCCCTTCATCGGATTACACAGGTTTCATTTTCCTTCTAATTAACGAGTTGATATTCTGTGGTACAAATTACTTCCATTAGGCCAAAGGGCGGTGACCTCAGCGTTGACCTCAGCCTTGATCGCTGTTCCCCAGACTCACGCGCGTCTGTCCGGATGAAAGCTAGACGCCAGTCGGCTCTTATCTTTAATGAATGTTCTGTAATTAGCGAAGAGAGGCTCTTCGTGGCACTTCCAAGTGACACTGTCTCGCATTTGTTGCCTGAACTTTTTCTTACAGCCTCATTTTTCCCACCTGTATCGTTCCCGTCCCTGGTCATTTTCCAGGATCACGTGACAACGGGTTTGAGAGTCCTGGGTAAGGAGAGACCGCAAGACGAGGGTGAGCAAAGCGTTTTGTGGGCAATAGTCGTGGAAAAAAGAAACGAACTCAACCGTTCGAGAAAATCGAGGATTGAACGTGGGTTTGAAAGATTGAGAGATCTGAGATCTTAGCTGAAAGAAAGGAGGTAAATATTCGCGGAAGACCTAAAAAAAACCCGGTTTCGAACCCTTGAGCGAGGAAGGAGGAAAGGGGGTGAGGTTCTCGGAGTAAGGAAGATGGGGCGACGGAGAATGAACCCAGTGGCATCAGATTCCGGTCTGAAAACGAGTTCTAGCATTTGGCAGGAGGGGGGAAGGGGTTCTTGGGAGAGAAGAGAGATAAACAAGAGGAAGACACCCGAGGAGGATTGAGGAGAAAGGGAAGGGTTCCATCCGTGAGAGATTTAATCTCGGAGGCTCTGATTTCGTGTCCTTGTGGGGATTCTTATAAGGGACCTCCCCCCCCCCAAAAAAAACATGCCCCCTTGTAAAAGAAGAGATTCCTGATTGTCTCGTGGATGACGTCACTCTACCTGCCAGGTTTTGGAGCCCTTCATTCGTCACCCCCTACCCCCACGAAACAACAGTTATTTTTAGGTCGCATTTGCGTCAAGGAAATTATTAAGAGGTGAAATTAGTGCCATTTAGGGAAAGATGGCACTAACAGTGCCGAAACGTTGCATTCGCGGGGAGGGGGAGGCATGGGGAAGGGATGTGTGATTACTTCAAGAGACAGGATATAAAGTCTCTATTCTCTGAATTCGGTCACAAGCATCTGAGGTGTCTACGCAAAGCCAGTAAGGGGCGGGAAGCTTAACATCCTCTTTCACCTTTGGCTGGGTCTTACAGAAGCGGGAAGGGGGAGGGGGGAGACCAAAAACGAAAGGAATCGCCTCAGATCGCATTAATCGAAAGAACTCGGCCAAACCAATAAGTCCGAAAAAGCTCACAACTCAAGGTTCGATACAAAAATAGTATGTTGTTTTTTTTCTATTATTTCCATTGATAGTTCCAGTTTAAATCAAGAATAAACTAAAAAAAAGAGTAGGGGAAGGATATCCCCCCCAAAAAAAAAATAATAATAATAAATTATGAGTCGGGATCTGCAGATAAATTTTCATTCGCATGATTTCGTTTTCGTGCCCGAGGAATGCGGGTTGAAATAATGCCATCAAACTTGATTTCAGAATAATGAACTCCCTCTACAGTTATTTTGTACTGTAGATTTTTTTTTACACATATAATTTGACTTTGCGTAACTTATACTGTATATTTATAGATTTATTTATCTTTAGGTCATCACGCATCGTCTCATTTTGGACCAGATCGACTGCCAAATTGTAAATGTTGTTCAGGCAGTTTTGTAACAGTTGCTTTATGAGTGGCAATTTCCGTATTTGCCACTATTTTGAGAGATGGGGGGGGGAGCAATTTTGATATGAACTTTCTGCTGTAAAAAAAAAACCTAGAGAATTTTTTTGCTCGCATTAAATTACCGCAGTTTAATCAAGACATTTTCCGCTTGAGAGGAAAAGAGGTCGAAAGAGCCTCGAGGCCTATTTTTTTTCTTTAAAAATGTAAGGAATAAACCGGTTATTAAGCTTAAGAAATACGGACGCAATGTTTATTCGCCCTGACCATTAATTAGTTAAGACAAAGAGAAACGAACTCAAGATCTATTTTTTTCCTCATATTCAAAGATACCAACGAGGGCATCTCCCGCAGAACTGTTCTAAGGAGAGATGCGTAAAGTGGAGAAATGAGGGATGTGAAAATTCGTGAAAAATATAAAACCACGTATGCTCCCGCAGACATTGGGGCGCGGGGGGGGGGGTAGATAGAGGAAAAGAAAATGAGGGGAGGAGGGGCAGAATTGGGGCGTTACTCCCCCCTCCAATCGGAGCCAAGAGGGAGTGGCGAATCATATGACCCTCCCGGCCCCGACCAGGGATGAAGGGACAAAAACGTGTCTGCGACTAGCCTACGAAATTATCCACCGGCAAGAAAATAAGTGAGAAAATGCCTGTAAAAAAGTAGCGAAAAAAGAGGTAGAGGAAAATGAAATGTCTAAAATGAATTAAGCCAGGGTAGTCTCAATTTAGCTTGGGATTGCGAGTGCACTGGAGCCGGGAGGGGGGGGAAGCGATCTCTAGATAAAATTGACTCTAAGACGAAGGCTTACTAAGGGGTCACCTCACCATCTGTAAAAAAAATATATATCTCCAACATTTTTCCAGCCCCCTCCCTCCCCCTCACACAAGTGTGTAAGCAAGTACGTCTGAGTCCTTACATCCCTCCACCTGCCAAGCAGAAACAAATGATAAGAAAGAAAGCGCCTAATTTAGTTGAGTTTTGAAAATGCGATGCCTTGCAAGAAACATCAAACTAAAGAGTGATCTTTGAAAAATATAATAAACTCAACAACACATCTCACAAATACATATTTTTTTTTTAGAAAAATCAGCAGAGATGAAAAGTTAGACGCAAAAGAAATGTTTCTTTTTTTAAGCGTAACATGTCAATAAAATTCTTCACGTCGCTCAGCTCCCTAAATTAAACGAAGCAATTTTTAATTCTCTAAATCGCTATGGCAACATCAAGGTGATTTATATAGCCTCCTATCAGTCACTTTAAAATTGACTGTAAAAGGAATTCGAACATGTGCATCAAAGGCTTCTATTTATCATTCGGTTATGAATAAAATGATCAAAACGAATAAAAATTCGGTATATTTTTATTTCAAAGTAGCCAGTAATTAATTAATATGTTTCCTTTCATTGACAATTGATCTTATTTGATTATTATAGTTAACCTAATATGGTTGATGTTATTCATATATTAGATAAAAAAAGACCATTTTAAAACACAAGTTATCTTACCTTTTCAAACGTCTAGCATAATACAGACACGGTTATATCTATGTAGACTTGGAGAAAATATTGTTTTCCTTCTTTCTATTTAATCATTTTACAAACGATAAAAACAGATTAGGGTGACTCTTAGTTCACTTAGATTTTGGCATGTTACCTTGAATTTCTAAGCTATAAAAATAGCCTCAATATTTTATAATTAATCGTGTAGTCAATTGATTTTTCAACTCCTGTCCAAACATTTGATCACTAATAGTAATGTTGCTTATCGAAGCCTGCTGGGGGTAACACCTAAACATAAGATCAGTTACTTTTATACCACGAGCGACCTTAGTTTTACTAATCGCACCCGTTAAGTAATCACAGATTAATATTTATAGAAAAAATAATGACTTAAACTTATTATATTTTAATTCAATTATACCTAATGGATATATTTATATTTTTTGTGCGTCTGGCAGCGTTGTTTGTAGAGTTACCAGATATTTCCAGAAATACCCAGTTTTTGTGGTTTGTTTTTTTTAATTATAAAATCCCTATCTCGTTTTCAAAGCTTAAGTAGGACCGGCGAATAAATATTCACGCATACAGAAAATGAATAATATCCTTCTTACGTCCTTTGTTTTTCATATACTTCAATATTTAAGATCATAATTTTACAGCCATTTTCGTCTGACATTAATCGTGCCCATGCAAAGTGCTTTAGTCCAAAAACTGAGCTCATCATCAACACCTTTCATATCAAGTGGGGCTTTTACACATCAATGCCAACCCTTATGCTTTATCAAGCACAAAGCCACACACCAATTTACTATACCACCTGCGTGGCTTATGTACCAACAAGGAGTACCAATATATTAGATCTAGTGATTATCAGAAGGTCGTTTTAACTATCAACAGGGAAAGGTAGAACATCAACAAACACTACTAAAACTCCAAATTTCATAGGGAGGATTATGTAAAACTTAGAAACTCGCTAAATCAGGTTAACCGGGATATAAAATTCAGTGGTAAGAATAATTGCGAGATGTAGAATACTTTTAAGATTATATTAAACGTAGTCCAAGAGCAGTTTCCCAACAAAGGTCATTAAGAAGAAATGTAGGAAGCCATTATGGTGGAATCATGAGATAGCTAGGAACATTACTGAGAAGAAAAGAGCATATCAAAGATTCAGGCATAAGATACCTCTAAAAATCTTAATCATTTATGGTCACTATGAATAAATTAAATAAAAATAATTAAAAAGCCAAAAGTGCAGCAGAAATTAATTTAGCTCAAAATAATAATACAGATCCAAGAAAATTCTTTAGCTATTATAAAATCACTAACAAATCAAGCAGTGATAAAATAGAGCCTATTAATTATGAATGGGTTGTGAAAGAATCTGACGAGGAAATAGTAGAGGTACTTAATGATCATTTTGATTCATTTTTTTTTTTACAGAAGAGAATCTGAACATGTTAATTTGCGATAGTTCTTAGTCATAGGATGAGATGTTTAATATCATTAATGTAGATAGGGAAATCATGAAAGGACTTATAAATGATTTGAATACTAGTAAGGCATCTGTCAAAGATGACATTCATTCTAGGTTACTTGAAGAAGATGTAAGAGGTATTGCAGTCGCTCTTGAGATGATAATTATACTAGATCACTGGAGTTTGGGGAAATAACTAATGATTGGGAAATAGCAAATGTAGTGCCAATTTTTAAGAAGGTAATTGTAACGAGGACCCATATAACTTTAGACCTGTAAATTTAACATCTATAGTTTGTAAAATTCTTGAGAAGAGTATTTATGAGCATCCAGAAAGAGGTAGTTAAATAAATGATGCTCATCATGGGTTTAGAAGTAGTAGGTCATGTTTAACAATCTCACTGGAATTTATCGATCATGTAACTAAACAATTATTAGATAAGGGAGAGAATGTTGATGTAATTTACTTAGATTTTAGCAAAGCTTTGGATAAGATTCCACATATGAGACTAGTTCACAAGTTAAGCAATTTAGTTTTTTGCCGAGCCAAGATAGTGATGCCTTTTTAAGCAATTCAGACGCAATCTTGTAGATTCAGGTTATGGGTTGTGGTTGACTCGGATGACCTCTGATAGGCCCTTGTGGCTTTTCTCATCCATTGGATTATGTTTATGTATGTCCATAATTCACCATTTCTCCCTCAAACATTCATTCCAATAACACTAGTCGTCAACCAAAATGCATCAGATATATTTCACGAAGCACTTGATAAGGTTATGTTCGCTGATTTTGAAAATGCAATCCATTTTCCCATATCGTGTCTAGTTTCCATAAAGGCCGTTGTGTCTGAAGTTCGAATGTAATTGCATATAACGGTCCAAATCCTTATATATGTTATCGCATTTTTTGTTTGTCGATTTGTGATAATATTGCGATTGAAATGTCGCGGCAGCGCAAGACTAATCCTGCCCATATTTATCTTTTTTTCCTCTTTGACTGTCTATTTACCACATATCTGTATCTTGGTGAAAAAGGTGATATATGAGTTAGAGATTTGATTGATATGAAACAAGGTCTGCTGACCAAAAGTCGCGTGCTCTTACATATTCTGATTTACGATCATACGACCTTCAAAACGTTCAATAATTCCCGGACTAAACTTGGTAGGACCTCAGTAATTAAATCATTCGAAAGAGAATGTAAAAGAACATATTGATTTCAGATTTCGTTAGAATCGGCCGAATAGTTATGAAGTTATTGCTAAATAATTCCCCGGCTAACCTTGGGAGGATTCTACCAATTATATCATTCGAAAGAGAATGTAAAACAACATAAGGGCTTCAAATTTCGTTAAAATCGGCAGAATAATTATCATGTTATTGCCAAATAATTCCTTGGCTAACCTTGACAGGACCTTAGCAATTATATCATTCGAAAGAGAATAGTTATGATGTTATGGCCAAAACAAAATAATTACCGAGCTATCCTTAGGAGGACATTGGCGATCATACATTTCGAAAGAAAATGTAAAACAACATAAGGGTTTCAAATTTGATTAGAATCTGCCGAATAGTTACAATTCTAGTATCAAAACAAAATAAAAGCAAAACGGGGACCGACCGACTGACCGACATTGTGAAATATAGAGTGGCCCGCGATTAGACTCACACGCGACTAAAAATATTGTGGGGTTTGCCCTGGTGAAGAGGTCATCTTTTGCTTTCTTTTTATTTTGTTTTATTTTAGTTTTTCATTTTTCCTTCAGAGCCACCGATGTAATCCACTGATAGCGGAGTTGATCGATTGATGCTCATTTGTTTCTTTTTGTGTACTTTTTTCTTTAAAATATATAATTCTATTTCCTCCGTCTTTGGCATTCATGCCTTTCGATTTTGTTTGTGCTAACTCATTAGCTGTTTGCTTATTTATTTTTATTTATTGACGTTTTGGCACTTCGCCTCTTTTCTATTTATTAAGGTATTGGGCACTTCGCTTCTTTTGTATTTATTAAGTTTTTGCCACTTCGTCTCTTATTGTTTTTATTAAGGATTTGGGTACTACGCCTCTTTTTTTCTAGTTTTTCCTTTTCTACTTTTTTTGTGAGCTTTTGCCTCTTTTTATTGTATCTTTGTTGATTAATTCTTGTTCCAGTAACTTTTAGTTTATTTAAACTATTGTCTTAACTAGTGATCTCATTTAGGTATAAATCGCATTCGTGGCTTCGTCGTAATGTTCTATTTATCGCCAAATATTTTTACGTGGCAGGGAACTTTGGGTCTCTTCAGGCTGCAACGAACAGACTCTTTTCAATCTATTATCTTTATCCAATTATTATCAATCTCCTCCTCAGATTGAAGACTTTAAACGAGACGCTTTGCATTCTCCAGCAACCTCTCTCAAAAGCGGAACATACACTCTGATGCAAGTTGCCTTTATTAAACTTTTAACAGCTTTACTTGAAAATATTTTAAGAGTCGAATTCATCCTTTCCTACAACTAACTACCTACAAACTTACGAGAGAATTTGGGACTCAATTCGGCTCAAAGTATCTTGGGAGAAGGCATTTAACTTTTTCCAAAACAATCAATTGCAATATTGCCTACACAAAAGCCCTTTCAAAACCATTAAAGACAAACCCCTTTACTTCGGGCGAGATTTATACTAACACTTATTTTTTATGTCACTTGTTCGTTCACCCTCAAGTCTCAGCAGCACACCATCATAATGAAATCAAGATCTACCGATTGTACTTTAGATGTACTCTTGCGATAAAATGGGCACCGCATGCAGTGTGTGCAGCTTGTTCCAACGGATTACGAGACTGGCTCAACAAGAGATAAAAGGCGATTCCTTTTGCCGTTCACATAATATGGAGGGAGCAGAAACCCCCAGTTAGAGATTGTTATTTCTACATAGCCAACGTGATTGGATTTCCAGCTAAGAACAAACGAGATTTTCTATCCTATTTTAGAATCCGCGATACGACCAGGGATGAACAGCAACGATCTTCCTAATCCGCTACCACTCGGTGATGGTACCAAAAGAAGAGAGTAGGATTAGAAAGATATTACTGGTATGAGTGAAACAAGTATGGACGCAGGTTTTGTACCTGGTAAGGAAGACGAATTAAAACAGTTATTTCAAGAAGAATTAAATGATTTGTTCCGAGATGTGGCACTCCCGAAGGATAAGACTGAACTGTTGGTATCTCATCAGAAAGAAAAATGTCAGCTCAAGAAGGACGTGCGGGGAACATATTTTCAGGAAAATAATCAAATCTTTTGCTCACATTTAACCACTATGTGGTTGCTACTACATTGATGGATCGTCCCACAGTCTATCATTGGCGCTTATTCATCGAAGATAAGACTATCGGCGGTGCTACTCCACAATTGAAACAAAAGCCCTCTGTGCCTATAAGATAATCATTGGACATGAAAGAGTGTTGTCGGAACATCGAAGCACTTCTAGATGACATAAAATACCATAAATACAATTATGTGGGGACTTTAGAGGGATTGATATGTTGGTGGGAATACACTCAGGTTTCGCAAAACAATGTTACTTTCTATGACATTGGGAGAACCGAGCGACTACTACACATTGCATACGGTCGAGCTGTCCTTTGCGAAAAACAGGCGAACCGATATTTCAAACATCGAGAATAAATCTCTCGATGTTTTCACTTCGTGATAACACTTTGGAAGAGAACCTCGAAGGCATTTGAGTATATCGTAGGTGAATTTCCGAAGATCATCCGAGGCAAAGCTGAAGGAAGGTGTCTTAATCGGTCCACAGATTAAGAAGTAACGCCTAAAGTATCAAAACTTCAGCACACGTCTAGATGATCTGGAGCTGGAGGCCTGGAACAAATTTAGTTGGCTTTGTTAAAAATTCTTAATCACCGATTGTAGGAGAATAGCATAATGCACCTACATTTCCGCACCTCCCTTTCGGGCGGGCCGGTTATCAAACCTTCCCCTTCCGGCCCGATATCTGATGGTTTCTCTCGCCGGAAGAACCCGCCGACCATTTTAGATAACTACCGCGTTCCTTCCTCGACTGGTTATCGATAAATGGGAGCCCATCTTGGCTTCCGGTAGTTCTCGGAAGTTTGCAAAGGATGAAATGGAGGGGATAATCAAGCCGCTCTCACCCGAAGAAATACGCTTGATATCAAATCTACTTCCGGAGCCATGTGAACCTCTCTCGAGTTTCGAGTATAAAAAATGAATTCTTTTAACCCTCAGTAGTAGAGCTTGCACAGCGTCTGGCGGAGCAGGAATTGCCACCTATCTCGGTGTAGTGGTAAATCATCGAAGCACCAAGTCTTCAGAGAGGAGATCGGTCCCAGTTAGGGAGGCTCCTTATCCCGTTAGTCTGCAAGTCAGTGCGGACCCAGGCTCGTACTCACGTGTCAGAGCTGAAGTTACAAACAGCCTCACTTTGGTTTCCTAAGGCAGAAATCTATATCCTGGCTTTTCTCCGTGACCCTACGCGTCGATAGGTCACTTCGCCCCCCCCCCTGCCTCTCACAGAGGTACCCAAGATTCCTCGGAGTTCACGAGCGTAGGACCCTCTTTAACAAGAAGCTCCCATCACCGCCTTCTTCCAGCAGAATCGTGACGGAATTGTGGGATCAGGTTGGTCCCTGGAGAACCTACCTCATCGTCTCCACCCCTTATCTCTCACCTTCGTTCACTAGCGCTAACCGAACATCTGGTTCCAAGGTAACCCTTCCCTTTCACATTCCTCAACTTCACCGCGAAGCTTACCAAGATTATAAATGTTTAGGGATTTACATAGTGAATAGTTATTTACAAGCCAAGTGAGATATCCGAGATTCACTTATTAATTTATCTCTCAAAGCACCTTATTTGTATATATATATATATATATATATATATATATATATATATATATATATATATGAATCCATTAAACTACATTGAAAGAAAAAACGGAATAATTTTTCCTTGCAGTAATATTTTTATTACCATTTTCGAAAAAATCCGTGCAGGGAAGTGATTCGAACCAGGCACACTGAGGCAGCGAGCACCGCTTTGATCACAGTTAAAAGTATGCCGTTAGTACCGTATGCATAGTGTGATCAAAGCGGTGCTCGCTGCCTCAGTGTGCCTGGTTCGAATCACTTCCCTGCACGGATTTTTTCGAAAATGGTAATAAAAATATTACTGCAAGGAAAAATTATTCCGTTTTTTCTTTCAATGTAGTTTAATGGATTCATTTTCATCATTCTCTCGTGCTACTTTGAAATAAATATATATATATATATATATATATATATATATATATATATATATATATATATATATATATATATATATATATATATATAAGAAGGAGCAAAAAGTTTGAAATTCCTGGCCGGGAATCGAACCCGGATCTGCTGGCGTTATCTCTGTCTTCTCGGTAAAGGATTGCCTTCATTGTGTCGCCCTCTGCTCTTTTTTATTCTAGTCTTCTTCTAATGTACCTTTCTCTTACCTCTAAAAAAACTCCTGTTTCTTGTCTCATTGCTCATTCGCATCCATTTTCTCTTTCTTGTATATATATATATATATATATATATATATATATATATTCTTTTTTAGTGTTCATTAAAACTTTATTTTTATATTGTTATCATTTGGGTCGCTTGCTGGCAAAGTTCATTCCAATCCCTACGTAGCCAACCTTTAAGCACTCTGAGTCAATAAACCTAGTCAGGGCACGGGCCGAACGAAGTATAAGGAGTAGTAAGACGACTCCTCCGCATTCGGCATAATAGGATATATATATATATATATATATATATATATATATATATATATATATATATACGAGGAGCGGTCAATAAGTTTTGCAATTCGGATATAAGGAAAAGAGATATGAGGAAAAGTGTTTATTATTTTTCAATATAACTACCCTCGACTTCAATGCACTTGCGTCACTTGTCCCTGAGGCTTCGAATTCCCGACAACCAGAAATCTCCCGACTGCTGTTTAATCCACTCCTGGACGGCGAGCTGGACATCTTTATCGTCCCAAAACTGGCGTCCAGGCAGTGCAGCCTTGAGCTGGCGGAATAAAAAGTAGTTACTAGGGGCCAGATCTGGACTGTAGGGAAGATGGTTGAGCTCCTCGAATCCGCACTCGCACAGGGCAGCTTATGCAACTCTGGCCTTGTGGACTTTGACGACGTTGAAGTCGATCATGGGGCGTGAGGTTTCTAGGAACCCAACGGGCAGAGACCCTGGTCATGGCCAAATTGTCGTGGATGATGTTGATAACACTTCCATGTGATATTCCAAGTTCTCGCTCAATTTCTTCGACCTTCACCCGTCGATTTTCGAGGATCATCTTCTCCCCACGGGCCACATTGTCCTCGTTGGTCACGTCTGACGGGTGTCCTGGACGGGGGTCATCTTCAAGGGACTCAAGACCATGGCGGAACTCCCTATTCCAGCGAGCAATGGTTGCATGAGAAGGGGCGGTGTCGGTGTACACTGCAACCATGCGTTCGTGATCTCTTTTGCATTCTTGCCTTCCTTGGTCAAAAATTTGATTACTGCGCGGTGCTCAACCTTTTCCATTGTTGAAAAATTTGTGACTGACGATCTGCAATCAGCTACTGCTTCTTAAATAGACGAGGCAGGAGCGTGCGGCTGCAGGTCCTGACTTGTCATAACATGTCCTAACACCACCACAAACAGCCATCCCCTTTCCTCTGGTTTGCCCTACCCATTCGCAAAACTTATTGACCGCCCCTCGTACATACATACAATTACAAACTCATACACTTATATATATATATATATATATATATATATATATATATATATATATATATATATATATATATATATATATATATATATATGTGTGTGTATGTGTGTGTGCGTGTATGTATACAAGATTAACTGGAGAGGGGAGGTTCGGGGTTAGGCTGTGGAGTAGGGTAGGAGGTTACACTGCGTTCCAATGAGGGGGACGGTGTACACATGTACGTACGTACGTGTGCACTTGATGCACACGAAATCAGGATCAGAAAAAGTTCTGTGAAAAGTAAATTTCTTTGTTGAGAAAAAAAAGTTAAATTTTCCCGACTTGTGTAATGAACCAACCTTTTTTGCTCTCTTCCACCCTTTCTCACACCTTGACACACATTCTCTTAACAAGTCTCTTTGCATCCATTCTTCTTCCATGCTCATACCATCTCAGAGAGCTCTGTCCCATCTCGTTCACACCATTCGCCACAGACCATAAAATAACCGTTAGACCGAGTCGTTCCTCGTCCTTTCACCTTTCGCGCCCCGAGCCCTCCTCTGCACCGGGCCCCACTCTGAACATGTCCATTTGTACAGTCTTTACTCGAGGTCTTTCTTTCTCCTTACATACCATAATCTCACTTTAAGACAGTAACGTTGACACCAACTCTCTCACACATTCCGCACTCAAACCCTAACACACGACGTACTTCCAACATACTCTTCACACCATCCAATTTATCACCCCATACATTGTTAGCACCGATAATAATGCTTCCATATCTACTCTATCATATCCTTTCTCCAGATTCATGAACCCAGAATCTACTTTACACCTCTCATTACACTTTTCAGCTAGCTGTTTCACTGCAAATACTTGTACCGCCACCTAACCCACTCTAGCCCCCCACCTTGTTCATCCCCTTGTAAATCGTTCAGTTATCCTTCCAATATGTATTTAACTTACAACACTCAACGTGTTTATCCCGTCTAGTGTTTGCATACACCATTCTTCCTTTTACTCTTATACAACGGCACTATTACTGCATTATTCCAGTTCTCAGGTACTCTTCCTCTTTCAAATACCTTAAAACACACTTATCACAGTATTCTCGCCATCTACTTTTGACCTTATTGCTCACAATTACCAGAATATTCTTGTCCTTGAGGTTTACTCAGCCAATTTCCTCCTGGTTCCTCACCCTTTTTCGGTTGTGAAGGTATGGAACGTACATACTCGCATGCCGCCAGACAATCGTGGGAACAAAAGAAATTTGTCGTTTGAGTTGACCTTCGTCTCCTCTCCCCCTTCCCTTCCCCAACAGGCGACAGGAAGTCTGACGAAAGAAGGCCTATCTCACAGAGAAGCCTAAATTCTATTTGTATTCTTTATGATACCATGGAGATTGTCCAGAAGGCGCTGCGATAAGCGAATTGTCGTGAATGGAATCTCTCTCTCGATTTCACACAGTCCGCGGTATAAATGACAACGCCGTTCCTCCCTCTAGATCAGTGTTCCAAACCTACTCGCGTAACCCTCACGTTGAACGAGAGTCGTTGCCGTAACGTATCGACTGCCAACGCGCCGCTGAGTTAACGTGGTCGCTGTCTCAAAGTGTTCCTGAGGCAAATCCCGCCCATAGAGTCTGTGACTAGAAGAATACGCTCTGTTGCTCAACGTAACTTGAGAAAGAAAAGGAACATCGAAATAATTACTGGAAGTTACTATTTGTTAGTGTCACATCCAGTTAGGAGTGAACTAACCGGAACTGCAGTCAGCAGCCCCGAACCCGTCGTCTTACCCCCCCCCCTCTCCCCGAGAACTCGTGTTAACGCCACCTGAACCACCCTGTCTGGACCTGAGTAGTCGTCTCTCCAATCCATCACATTTAATGGTAATCTGTAAGCCCAGTGTCCCTCTATTCTTAAATTACCTATTTAATTAACAGTGATTGGTACTCCCATTGAGTCATTATAAATCTAGACGCTTAACGTCAGTGTTTAATATTTAACCCTTATTTACCTAAATGCCCGTTTAACTTTTGCTCCTGATTATTATTTTTGTGTAAAGTAAAGTTTATTTTTGTACGTGTGTTTATTTGTGGCTCCTCCTTTTTGACGTACCCTTGGCAAGACTTTAATTAAGAATCCCTTCGGCTAATTTATTCAACCTGTATTATGCACTCTTAGAATTTAACAATCACAAACCTCCCCCCAGTAACAAGTGGGACTTTTATACTGTGAATCCTGGCCGTGGCACAACTCGCCTCTAACCAGCTTTCGCACGTTCAGTAGGAATTAAAGCATATATATATACAGTGGCGGCAACAAAAAAAGTGACATGTGACAATTCGGGGAAAATAAAACAGAAAAATGTAACTTACATATTTTATTATGAATATTTCATGAAAGTTATTACTTGGTCATGTTGCCCTTGCACTTGATGACCATCCTGAGTCGATTGGGCATTGATTCAGTAAGGTTTGCGAAGTAGGTGGGGTCGATCGTAACCCAGATCTGCTTCAGTGATTCTATCAGGTCCTTGAAGCTGCCGGGTGCTGTCACTTGAACTTTGGATTTCATCAGATTCCAAGCATTCTCAATAGGATTTAGTCCAGGAAATTACCAGGCCACTCCAAAACACTAATATTATTATCATTGAAGAACCTTTTTACTAACTGGGACCTGTGAGCAGGGGCACCATCATACATGAAAAATTCACACTGATGAATTTCCCAAAATGGCAGCATGTGCTGCCTCAAAACTTCAAGATAGTTAGTCCCCCTCATGGCTACATTCTTGGCAAGGAAGTACAGACCTCCTCTGCCCTTTTTTCCACTAAAGGCACCCCACACCATCACACTATCAGGGTGCTTCACAGTTTTCACGGTATATTTCGGGTCATCCCGAGACACAGTGCTGGGACGACGCACGATCTTTGACTCTCCTCTGACCAGCCTAAAGGTGCTCTCATCACTGAACATGACCTTCTTCCAATGGGCAGCTGTCCAATGTTTATAGGTCTTGCAAAAATTGAGCCTTTCCATCTTCATAGCCTTGGTAAGAAGTGGCTTCTTGGCAGCGCGGCGAGACGGTAGGCCTAAGTCCTTCTGTAAGCGATGACTGATGGTCCTGAGGGCAACGTTCTGGAGGAGGTCTGGGTGTTTTTTCTTGATTGAAGCGGAGGTTACAGAAGGGTCTGACATTACTTTACGCCTTAGGATATTATCAGTCCTTGAAGATGTCTTCCTAGCTGCACCAATGCCCTCCTTCCTCTTTGGTATGGTACCTGGTGGCAATAACTCAGCTGCACGTTTTAGGCGATGAATCGTATTTTTGAGGTTACTAAATCTGCTGCTACATCAATAAAAGACTTTTCCTGCTCTAATAGGGTCAAGGCACGGCTTTTCTCTGTCATAGAAAGCTTTTTCCACCCAATTGTATCCACTTGCACAGAAGTTATAGCACGTCAAATGTAGGCACGAATGCAGATAATCAGCACGCTGGAGTGCCATATACTAAAACCTCGTTGTACGAGCTCAAACGAGACACTGAGTTCCAATAGAGCGCAGTTCTGTTGTCTTAGCCCAGGAGAGTCGTCCACTTGCGGCATAAGCTCCGCACATTTTCATTGGATTGTTGGCAAGTAAAATAGTAAAAGCGATTTTGTGTATCGATTTCTGTTGCCAATATTCAATGTCACTTTTTTTGTTGCCGCCACTGTATATATATATATATATATATATATATATATATATATATATATATATATATATATATATATATATATATATATGATCGTAGATTGAGTCATAGGGTCAATACCATTGACTTAAACAAAAGCGGTGTGTCCAGATCAAGGACTAGAATAATTATTGGACCAGACTATGAGCAATTCTACGACACCAGGCAATCTTCCTATTCCCATCTCGATCCTCATTCATCCTCTGTTTAAATGCTTCATTCATTGCATCCCTACTTTATTTATTCCTTTGTTTTCCCTTTCCATTTCATCTCCTTGTATGCATTCAACCTCATCGCCTGACATCTTCATCTGCACTATTTAACCCTTGCAATTACGCCTCCTTTTATTCCACTATACACTTCACATAGTCATGCCATTTTGCTTCCTCTCTATAGTTCTGGCGCACCCACACACAGCCCCTGCAACACCTATTACAACTTCCTTAAATTTATTCTATATTTGCTCTATCACCATGATCGCATTTATTTCCTCTCTTTTACTCTCCAGCATTCTCACATACTCTCACCTTTCTCTGATTCAATAATTTACCGTTCACTTATGATTCTCCCTTTCTTTCACTCTTCTTCACGTGTTCCCATCTCTGCAACAACTAATTTAACCTTACACAGCACAACCATGCTCATACCTCTTACAACTTTCACATAATTTACCTCCCACAGCAAACTTCTTTCTTACTTCTTCTCCTTCCCTTTCGCCCAATTCGTGTGTATTTATACACATCATTGTATTGAAAGAAGGTTTTTGCTAGACACAATTTTCTTTCAGAACAGAATCCTACCGCTCTCTCAATTTTCACTCTCTCCACTGTAGCGAAAGCTCCGGTTGTCCCCTCTCTCACTCAGTCACACACTCGCCCATTCAGATTTCCTACAACCACTAACCAAAACCCATTCCAAATTACATCCAACACTCGTCACAAGACATTCCATAACATCTCATTCTCACCTTCACTTGTATCATCACAAAGTCCATATACTTCAACCACGCAAAGTTTCACGCTTGCCAATCTTAACTTCACCCGCATAATTCTCGAGATCACATATTAAAACTCTTTCCCCTCCCACATCTCTGATCCACTCTCGATCGCACTCCATTCGCTTCCTACCATAAAAACTCTTCATTCCCTTTCTTGTTTATCCTACATAGCGCAAGCATCGGCAATATCCCTCTTTTAAAACCATAAACTACCCCCTCCCCTCTTTCCGACATCACATATACCCCTCAAATTACACACACTCAGTCGATTCACGCATGACGCGGATTAGCATGTAGTGTGATAATCTTAAAGGGGCAAAGCTTTCCAAGGGCAGCATTCCCCTATCCGTGCTTAGTGACCTCTTACGATACTCGCCGGAGGACGGTATGATTATTCTTTTACCTGCAACTGGTTAATATTCAGTTAATAAAATATTCTCCTATCTCTAACTCAGTTAATATTCAGGTAAGAATATATTTTCCAGCTGCAACTCGGTTAACATTTAATTAAGAAAATATTCTTCCAGCTGTAATTCTGTTAATATTCAGTTAAGAAAATAATCTTCCCGATGCAACTCAATTAATATTCAGTTAAAAAAATATTCTTGTAGCTGCAACTCGGTGAATATTCAGTTAAAAATATTCTACCAGAAGCAACTCAGGTAATATTAAGAAAATATTATTCCATCTGCAACTCAGTTAATATTCATTTAAAAGAATATTCTTTCAGCTGTAATTCTGTTAATATTCAGTTAATGAAATATGTTCCAGCTGCTTTGAGTTTAGAAAACCTTTTTCCAGCTCAAACTCACTTAATATTCAGTTAAGAAAATGGTTTTCCAGATGTAACTCAGTTTATATTAAGTTCAGAAAATAATCTACCAGCTATTACTCACTTAATTTTCAGTTAAGAAAATATTCTTTCAGTTGAAACTTACTTAATAGTCAGTTAAGAAAATAATCATCTCGCCGTAATTCGGTTAATCTTCAGTTAAGGCAATGTTTCCAGCGTCAACTCAGTAATATCCAGTTAAGAAAACCCTTAAAAGCTGCTAGTTGTTAATATTCAATCAAGAACATTTTTCCAGCTGCAACTGTTAATATTCAGTTGAGAAAATATTCTTTTAGCTGAAACTTACTTAATAGTCAGTTAAGAAAATAATTATTTCGCATTAATTCGGTTAATATTCAGTTAAGGCAATGTTTCCAGCGTCAACTCAGTAATATCCAGTTAAGAAAACCCTTAAAAGCTGCTAGTTGTTAATATTCAATCAAGAACATTTTTCCAGCTGCAACTGTTAATATTCAGTTAAGAAAATATTCTTTTAGCTGGAACTTACTTAATAGTCAGTTAAGAAAATAATCATCTCGCCGTAATTCGGTTAATATTCAGTTAAGGCAATGTTTCCAGCGTCAACTCAGTAATATCCAGTTAAGAAAACCCTTAAAAGCTGCTAGTTGTTAATATTCAATCAAGAACATTTTTCCAGCTGCAACTGTTAATATTCAGTTAATAAAATATTTCCCACGGCAACCCGGCTGTGAAGCGATGAAGTTAAATGGCAAATTAATACATGCCTCGTTCTCCACACATTCTTGGGAAATAGTTCGATCATATTTCATCTATTTGAATGGTTTTGTAAGTTTATTTTTTATCTCGAATGTTTTTTTTTTTAAACTAAATAAATACATATTTAAAGTTCTAAAATACTTGAATGTTATAAAGAAAATAGTTTTGACAAGTTTCGTCTAATCAGTCGCATAATTTGCTGGTGAGAAGCGGCTAGAAGCCAGTGGCGATAGATAAACAAATACCGAAGACATCTTAACAACAGGTTCATTACGGGTTGAGAATGCCTCCGGGGTTGCGGGGTTCAGCGATTTCGGTTGAATTTCTTACAATAGACGCTTATCCGAAATGAATGAAAAAGCGTATTTTTATTTTATAAAACTGTAAAAAAATTAAAAAGTGATCTATGTCTGGTAGCAAATTTTACTAGAACTAAAATATTTAAGTTAATGTAATTTCAGGAAAGCTAGATTTATCTAGAGAAATTTAGTATAAATAGTAGCGTAATTGGTTGTGTCACATGACGTCATCGATCGTTATCTTTAAAATGATTCATACTAATTGTTATATACAAATATTATTTTAAAATACACAAGTGTACAGTATATATTTGTTGTGAGTTTTGTGTATTGCTTAGCTTTAGTGTTTGTACCTGGGTAGAAAGATGTTATTTATTCGTATATCTTAAGTTTTAGTGCATTCAATTGAGCAGAATGACCGCGTAACCATTTTGTATCAACTCCGCCTGTGGCAATGGAGATGGGGGACGAATAGTTGCCGCGAAAAATCCTCACTCTCTGTTCACGTGAGCTTGTGAGCGGGTCACTGCTACCGCCCGTATAACCTTCACGTATTAGCCTGTGATCGCAATGTTTCTTATACTCAATTGATTATGCAGCAAATGTGATATTAACTAAGTTATGGCTGCGAGAATTGCCATGGCGTAACTCACAACTCATAAAACTGACTGACTGACATGACTTTGCGTAACTCAGAACTCTCGTAAAACTGACTGAATGACGTGATTTTTGCGTGCCTCAAATATAAGTATTTATCTCTCTCTATTTTAATGGGTTGAGGAATAAGTTCTTGAGGTTTTATAAAATTTATTCATTACCATTAACAATTTTAGGAAAAACTTCATTTTTAATTGATAACAATATGTAATTTAATCAATAATATATTCTCCGTTGTTATTTACGACTTCTTCCCAACGTTCAACTAGTTTTTCGATGCCTCTGCAATAAAAATCTCTGGATTTTGACTCGAAGAATTCGTCTAACCAGGTTCTTAATTCCACATCAGTATTGAACGAAACGCCACGCAAATTGGTGGAGAGCGATCGGAACAGATGGAAATCCGATGGAGCCAAGTCTGGCGAATATGGAGGATGCGGCAGGATTTCCCAATTAAGCGTTTTGATGGCGTCTTTTGTCATATTGGCAATGTGAGGACGAGCATTGTCGTGTTGCAGAAGGACTCCATAACGTGGATGAGGTCGCTTTTCACGAATAGCTTCGGCGAGTGGATACATTTGTTGAACGTAGAATTCTGCATTGACAATCTCGTTGTTCGCAAGAAGCTCATAAAGAATGATGCCTTCACAATCCCACCACACACACAGCATCGTCTTTCGTGGATGAAGTCCTTGCTTTAATCGCGGAAGTAGTTTTTTATTGTGGCTAAGCCATTGTTTTCGATGGTTCATGTTGACATAAACACACCACTTTTCGTCGCCAGTGATGATGCGGTGAAGAAATCTGTCCTTATATCCACGAGTAGCCTTGTGACGAGCAAGCAAATCTGCGGCAATCGTAGAGCGTTGAAGTTTGTTGCTTTCGCTCAAAGCATGCGGAACCCATGCACCGAGTTTTTTAACTTTCTGCATCGAATGAAGGTGATTCACTACAGTTTTCTCATCACAAGCCAATTGTACAGCCAATTCTCTAGTCGATTGACGAGGATTTTCATGAAGAAGGACGTTTAATCGATCTTCATCCAACTTAATGGGGCGACCAGAACGTTCTTCGTCATTAAGATTGAAATGACCGTTTTTGAAACGTGAAAACCACCATTGAGCTGTCCTTTCTGATAAAGCATTTTCTCCGTACACAACACAAATATCGCGACGAGCTTTGGCTGCGTTTGCATTGTTCCCTTCCAGTCTCTATTGAAAATGAATATCAACAAGTGTCGAAAATGCGCCTTTCTTTCAACTTGACATTCCATTTTGAGAGTACAGAACAAAAATTAAATTAACACAACTTTTAAATAAACCGCAATGACTTATTATTCAACTTCAAGACGTCGCCTAAGCAAAAGCCTAATAGTCTACGCTGTTAACAGACGTAGCTTAACCTTTGCAAATTTTGCTCTCATTATTTATTATTGTTTCTTAATATGTGCACAAATCACGTCGACAAAACTTAAATCAACACAACATTAAAAACAATGCAAGAACTTATTCCTCAACCTAATGCATTGGTTCATCACTTATTACATGGCATATTATCTCATTAATTAATGCGTGTACTAATTTCAGGATTTCATAGGTCCACCGGGCGCTCATTTGTGAGGTTCCTCGCTGGGCCTACCTATCTTGCAATTTGGGTGCTACAGGCTTACTTTCCTTTGCAATCTGGGTGCTACAGGCATACTCCCTCTGCTTGAGGCAAAGCGGAAACCCTTTGGTAAAGAATATATGTATTATGAAGAGTCATGGGTGATCCTTTAGGGCAAAACAATATTTTAAAGAAGATTCATAAAGATCAATACGATAAAATATACATAAATAAATGTTCATGACTGAAACCAATTTATTTTCTAAATTTGATATATATATATATATATATATATATATATATATATATATATATATATATATATATATATATATATATATATATTGTTACCATGGCCGCATAATTAATTGAGATGTTTTTCCGATCAGTTTTGTGGAGCAATAAAAAAACATATGAAGGTGGTGCAGTCAAGAGAAAACCTGCCAAACTGCACGAAGGTGCTGTCAACAAGTTCAAATCAATTATTGGCCTCTTAGCTAGACGTCGTCATTACTATGAATCAGAGAGATGTGAACGATAAATTTTCCTATAGAAAAGGATGTTAAGTATTTCTGTATATAAATAGGTGATGACCAGTTTTAATCTGAAATTGCGAATGCGGAATAAACATGAATGTACCGTTGTATTCACTGCGTCTTATAGCATTACTATACTCTATTGTCTTATATTCATCTTAAATAAAATCGCTTGCCCTCAATGTTCTTACAGCCCCCCCCCCCATCCGAGACGGGCCACTACTTTCGATAGGCCTCTCATGTGATAGATCCAGAGGCGGGATTCGAGACTTTCAGTTGGCCTCCCAATAATCTCGCCCATCGCCTCTCAAGCCTGGTCTCTTGCAACCTGCAGGCCGAGTAACTGGTCGGGTCCTTATCACTAGACAGGACAACAAGGAAGTTGGAGTATTTAAAGAGGTGCAGATGAAGTACCCTAGTGATGGCAGCAGTTTTTCTTGGCAGTGAATGTAGATATGAGAGTTACCACCAGCGTGCATTCCTTCCTTACGGGTGGTGGGGCAGGCCTCCAAATGTCAAATGACCTATGGCATCCCCAGGGCACTGAGGCCTGGGGGACTACAAGAAAGGAGGCAATAATAGGATTTAACCGTAAAATAGGACTCAGCACGGCTTCCGAAGGCAACGGTCATGCCTGACGAACCTTGTGGAATTCTTCCACTTTGTTTTCAGTGAGCACGATCGGGACAAGGCGGTGGATGTGGTCTACCTAGACTTTCAGAAAGCCTTTGATAAGGTACCACACCGCCGCCTTCTCCGGAAAGTGCGAGCGCTGGGCATAGACGGAAATGTAGCCGGCTGGATCGAGAACTGGCTAAGTGGCAGACGGCAACGGGTGGTGGTAAATGGATAGTCTTCTGAGTGGGTGCCCGTTACTAGCGGGGTACCTCAAGGTTCTGTCCTGGGACCACTACTATTTATCATCTACGTCAACGACATGGACGGTGACATGGTTGCCAAGATTTCCAAATTTGCCGACGATACCAAGCTTGGTATGAACGTTGCAAAGGATGGAAATACTGCCCGCCTGCAGGAAGATCTTGTGAAGATTGGGGAGTGGTCGGACACGTGGCAAATGCCTTTTAACGTAAACAAATGCAAAGTGATGCATATCGGCCACAGAAACCCCCAATCTCAGTATATCCTTAAGGGCACTGCTCTTGAATCGAGTGACACTGAGAAGGACTTGGGTGTAACAATCACTAGTGACCTCAAGTTCTCGAAACAGTGCATTGAGGCGGAGAAAAAGGCCCAAAGGATGCTAGGCTATATTAAGCGCCAGTTTGGTTATCGGAACTAGGAGATTGTACTGTGCCTGTACAACTCACTTGTCCGACTGCACCTGGAGTATGCCGTACAATTTTGGAGTCCTTCATTGCGAAAGGACATCGCGAGATTGGAACGCGTACAAGCTAGGGCAACCAAACTCATTCCCTCTATCCGACATAAAAGTTATGAGGATAGACTAAGGGAGTTAGATCTGTTCTCGCTGGAAACCCGTAGACTGCGTGGTCAGCTCATCGAAGTTTTCAAAATACTTCGAGGGTTCGACAATGTTGACTACCGGGATATTTTCACACTGAGTGAGAACAGAACGCGCAATCACGGCTTCAAACTTGAACTGAAGCGTTACAACCGCAATATGTGTGGAAATCTTTTCACCTACAGTATCTGCGGTAAGTGGAACGCACTTCCAGTGGAAGTTGTCAACAGTGAATCTGTTGACCAGTTCAAGTCAAGACTAGACAAAGTCTTAGAAAAGTGGCCGTTTAGAGACGCAAAACAATTGAGCAGTCATGTGCCTGCTCGACTGATAGTCCAAAGGTACCCTCTTTGAATGGACCGTAAGGTCTCCTAGGGTACTTACTTTCCTTGTTACTCCTTGTTACTCCCGTCTCGCTATCAAATAAATTAATCAAACCAGACAGATATTCTAGAACGAGAATAATAACCCATTTTTTTCATGCTTTACATCTACAAGGTGTTTAAAAAATCAACCTGAGAAATTGAAGTGACTTGCTTTACATATATTAATCGTTCGTTTTCATTTAGCAAAATTGGGGTTCGAGTACAATTGATTTTTTCAATGCGCCCTACATATGTTTCCCTCATTTTCCCCAACTTCATTTATGAACATTTACACACTCGCTGGGGGCTATGCCCTCGTTGGTTTTCACTTCTTAGTTCTACGTACAATAATGTTTAACGGCAAAATAATTAAATGTCACCTAAGAGCAGATATAAAAGAAGAACCTCAATACAAATGTGACTTTCGACCCACGAATCGTAAAGGTCAAACCTTAAACATATTTTAAAATTAAACATTATTATTTATTCATTTTTTTATTTCAGTTTTCACTAAAAATATACTTTGTTATCAATCAAAATAGGCCACAAACCCTGGACCCTCTATCCTCGAAAACTTGGGATCTGACATATTTGTCCTCAAGGTATTTTCCAAGGGCTCAGGTCGGTCTTTTGTCGGCCCGTGGTGTTTGTGGTACCAATTGGCCCCACAGTTTATTATACCCCCCCCGGACCCCCAACAGATTAATATCACGGTTTTTGGCTTTGTTACTTCATTATTCCTGTTTTATTTATTCACAAATTCCCTTCTCGCCTTTCCTTCATTCTCTGAGTAAACATTCCCTTTGGTTACACTAAATTCCGTTGTCAACTTAATAAAAAGGGAGTTTGGGGTGATGGGGGATTTACAAGGTACCGTTGGGGGGAAGAGACCTCATCCTCGAGGATGACCTCATCCAAATGAGGACTCGAACACGAACAGAACCCGTCTCATGCGGAAGAGAGGCGATCGATACCTGTGCCGTCAGAGCCTCGCCTGGCGACAGCACAGCCCTTTGAAAGAGAGGAAACCTCCAGGCAGCCTGAGACTACCCAGAAGGGTGGCGCGCATAACCCGGGGCAACGGCGTGGATTCGAGGGAACTTTTAGTACCCCCTCCCGATCATCACCAATCTTCATTTTCTTTTCACTGTTTTCTGGGGGTTTTTCTGTTGACTTTTCTTTCTCTCCCCTTTTCGCACGCCTGGAGAGAACGGACAACGGGTGATAGATGGCGTTAAACCTATTAAAAAAATAAGGCGATTAGAAATCACCGGATAGACTGAAAACCTAGACGTAGCAGACTGAATTTGCCCGTCGCAGTCGAAATTAAGCCTCATTCCTTTTTTTCGTGTGTTAAAAATAAATAAAAAGAAGGGAAACCAAAGGAGAAGGTGAATGATGCAAAGAAAGTGGAGGATTGAAAGGAAAAGGAGAAATCTTCATTCCCTCACTCGAAAATACCCTCACCATTGACGTGTGTGTGTGGGGGGGAGGGGGGTCCTTACTTCTTGAGCGCCTCGAAAATGAGATTAGTGACGTCACATTCACAACAAGGACGCGCTATTGTGCCATGGACCTTACTGGCTCTTGCCCAACGTTCCATGGGCAACACGATCTGCAGAATTCCGTGCCCTACCAGCCTCAACGCCAGCAGGAAGATCTATTCCATTAGTTGTAAAGGTGCGCAGGCTCTGGGAAGTTAACTGCCCCCTTGCCCCAGCGCCCGTAAAAGGGGTCCACCTTGAGTTTGGAAATAGGGAAGGTTTTTGAGAGATCCGTGGCCTGCTTTACTCGAGCACCACAAGTAGTCTTCTCTTTAGACTACTCGGGTCATACACTTTCCACTCATTTTCACTTCGAACTTCACCACCTTTTAGACGAACTTTTCACACACTTGGTGAAGAATCCTGGTTGCTCTTCTCTCCCTACTTTAAGTAAAAGAGAAGAATAAGTATAGATGGGATCCGTAAATCCAGCCAAGGCCAAACGGAAAAGAAAAAAGAAAAGCTACATCAAACAAATTACATGAAATGACTAACCAGATTAACTGGTTAGTCTGATGTCACAACGAGATTACTGATACACACTTATCCACATGTGCATCAAATTAAATCATGTTATTTTTTACTAGTTCTAGAACTACGAGTACACATCTCCATGTGTGTACCATTCACACCGGATTTTAATGTAATCAAGCAATCGTACAATCATACATAAATAGGAGAGGATAGGAAAGATACCCCGCAGGGCTTTGCCTGCTGAAGGAATGCGGGGACAACTTGTTTGCATTTTTCTCTCAACTCTGCTTCATCTTTCAAGAGCCAGGAAAGACCCTCTTAAGAAAAAGAACCAGGAAAAACGCTCTTAACTAAAAGAGCCAGGAAAGACCGCCTTAACAAAAAGAGCCAGAAAAGAGCCTCTTAACAAAAAGAACCAGGAAAAACGCTCTTAACTAAAAGAGCCAGGAAAGACCCTCTTAAGAAAAAGAACCCGAAAAAACGCTCTTAACTAAAAGAGCCAGGAAAGACCGCCTTAACAAAAAGAGCCAGAAAAGAGCCTCTTAACAAAAAGAACCAGGAAAAACGCTCTTAACTAAAAGAGCCAGGAAAGACCGCCTTAACAAAAAGAGCCAGAAAAGAGCCTCTTAACAAAAAGAACCAGGAAAAACGCTCTTAACTAAAAGAGCCAGGAAAGACCCTCTTAAGAAAAAGAACCCGAAAAAACGCTCTTAACTAAAAGAGCCAGGAAAGACCGCCTTAACAAAAAGAGCCAGAAAAGAGCCTCTTAACAAAAAGAACCAGGAAAAACGCTCTTAACTAAAAGAGCCAGGAAAGACCCTCTTAAGAAAAAGAACCAGGAAAAACGCTCTTAACTAAAAGAGCCAGGAAAGACCGTCTTTAAAAAAAGAGCCAGAAAAGAGCCTCTTAACAAAAAGAACCAGGAAAGACTCTTAAAAAAGAGCCAAGAACAACCGTCTTAACAAAAAGAGTCAGGAAAGACCCTCCTAACAAAAAAGCCAGAAAATACCCTCTTAACAAAATGAGCCAGGAAAGACCCTCTTAACAAAGAGAGTCATGAAAGACCCTCTTTACAAAAAGAGCCAGGAAAGACCCTCTAAATAAAAAGAGCCAGGAAAGACCCTCTTAACAAAAAAGAGCCCGGAATACACTTTTAACAAAAAGGAAGATCTTTCAATTGGCGTTCTCATCTGCCCTCCTCTCTAGGTCAAATTTACATTCGAAAATTACTCAAGTTGATTAAAAAAGAAATGATAATGATTTTGTATGGGAAACTTAAAAACCATAGGCCTTAATAGTGCGCCCATCTCTCAACTATGAAAAATGAAATGAGTCGTCGAGGCATCGAAGGAGATTGGGGAAATGAGTGTATCGTGTGGTGATGTTATAAGCGGATAGTTGATTTCCAAGAGTTTCAGCAAACGAGGCTGGAGAAAAGGAGATTTGCGTTTCATCCGCAGAGAAATGGAATGGTCAACGTAGACGACGCACAAAAATAGCAAGAGTAACGTGATAGATGGCACCAGAAGTGGGCCAAGAACCGAGACTTGCGGACCATCAAAACGCACCTCCGACGGCCGAGGTACATCATTAAAATGTAGATCGATTGAGTACGAGATGAAAAGTAGGAGTGGAACCAGTTGTGAGTAGTTTCAGAAACATCAAGAAATTCACCCAGGCGAAGAAGAACAGTGTGTACATTAGTGTCAAATACCACCAATATATCCTGAAGTACAAGAACACAAGGCTGACCAACGTCAGCCGCACGGCGAAGGTGGTCCATGCTTTGAAACCAGAATGAAAGATCTTATCGGCATTTGAGGAGGTTAGATGATCTAATGAGCTTTCCACTCTTTGGTTTGGAGTTCCGTGTTTTTATAACTGAAGTAATTTTGACCTATGGCCATTTTTAAGCCCTTATTTACTAATTTGAATTTAGTTTGAAGAATGTTGACCCTATCATCCATCTCAAAAAGTATTGTAAAATTTACATTAGTGAGTCTTCTTAAGAGTCTAAACACTTCAATCATTTGTCAACGTAGTCGCCTACTTGCAAAGGCTAATAGGTTTAAGGAGCAGTCTTTCATCCCACGCCGTATTTCTAAATTGAGGAATTAGTTCGGTTTCTCTACGTTGCTGTACCTTCTAAGAACGCTACGTCTTTATTAAGGAAGGGACACCAAAATTCCACTGCGTATTCCCTATGAGGACGAACGAGGGATTTCTTTCGAGGCAGGATGATATAATTCGAGTTGAACATGAAGTTCCCTTATTCCGTGCGCTTTAAATTCAAGTAAATCCACTCATGTGGAACGGTATCAAAGATTTTGGGGAAGTCAAGGTAAACTATGTCCACTGTTCTTTGCTCATCGTAGATAGCAATCATTTTGGGGAAAAAGATTTCAGCAGATTAGTTAAACACGAGCGTTCCTGCCGAAATCCATGTTGAGTTTCCATAATTAGACTATTTAAATCTAGTCGACCCACTATCCTATTTAATTATCTCTTCTAAATGTTTATCATTTAACGACATTAAACTAATAGGAGTGTAATTAAGGCAATCCGGTGTCTCTCTCTTCCTGAAGAATGGCATGATATTTGCTCGTTTGAACTCTACTGGGACTACTCCATCCCAGAACTCATGCTAGCCGAGTGGATACGGCGTTGGCCACCCAACGTCGCGGTACCGGGTTCGATTCCGAATCCCGGCATGAGCGGACACAAACGTCTACTCTCGTAGAGATTTGGCTGCCGATTGGTGAACGCGCTGTGTTCACCCCGTTTTCAGGTGGGGAAATCTCTCACTCACACATAGCCAATCACAACACTGCTTTCTTTCATCTCCCACTTTCACAGTACAACACACACATACACTCACTCTCTCTGTTCCAAGGAATCCTGCCGATGGGTATCTATATCCACGCACCTCTGACGCTGAACAACGTGGTCCCTCTCCCCCGAGGTGACGAAGGCTTCAACATGAGCTCTGTTTGGCGTCAAAACATAATACTGCTTGGCACCTCTTCCCAAAAGAGGACCGGCTCCTGTGGCTCTCGGGCCGACCAGCGATTGTCATACTGACTTTATATAAATTTCATTATCCGGTCGGGGATCCTCCCAGTATCATGGAAGAATTGTCGCTGACTAACTAACTAACTAACTAACTACTACATCCCTGGTAGAACGGTTAAAGATCATACACAACGGTTTCACTAAATTTCGTTCTCTAACTCGTGTAGACGAGTTGGGTACACAACGTCGGGCCAGGGCCTCTTTGATCGCTTCATCTTATTTATGTATGTAATAAATTCCCCCTCATTTACTCGCATGTTGGAGATGATTTCGTCTTCGCCAGAATAGGCTTCATCGCAGAGTGGCGATCACCTTAATAACCGTTCGTTTAAAATACTCGTATTTATTACTATGAGTTCGTAATTTTCAGTGAGAAGTCCTCCTTTACTCCTGATTGGTCCTATAGACTCGTATTGGCTTCCTACTGTTTAACGTAAATATAGGATGACTTCGGCTCGTACTTGGAGAGATCTATGCAAGGTTTTTCAAATATTTATATTTCGCCTTCTTGACTTTGCGTTTTACCAGCCTACGATATGTTTCCCGATTTAGTTCCGCGTCGTTGTTTTTTTAAGCGTGCACACGGGTTAAGTTACTATGTCAGTCCGTCAGATGGTAACCACGGCTTAAGTTACTATGTCAGTCCGTCAGATTGTAACCACGGCTTAAGTTACTACGTCAGTCCGCCAGATGGTAACCACGGCTTAAGTTACTACGTCAGTCTGCCAGATGGTAACCACGGCTTAAGTTACTATGTCAGTCCGTCAGATTGTAACCACGGCTTAAGTTACTACGTCAGTCCGCCAGATGGTAACCAAGGCTTAAGTTACTATGTCAGTCCGTCAGATTGTAATCACGGCTTAAGTTACTATGTCAGTCCGTCAGATGGTAACCACGGCTTAAGTTACTATGTTAGTCCGTCAGATTGTAAACACGGCTTAAGTTACTATGTCAGTCCGTCAGATCGTAACCACGGCTTAAGTTACTATGTCAGTCCGTCAGATGGTAACCACGGCTTAAGTTACTATGTCAGTCCGTCAGATTGTAACCACGGCTTAAGTTACTACGTCAGTCCGCCAGATGGTAACCACGGCTTAAGTTACTATGTCAGTCCGTCAGATCTAACCACGGCTTAAGTTACTATGTCAGTTCGTCAGATGGTAACCACGGCTTAAGTTACTATGTCCGTCCGTCAGATGGTAACCACGGCTGAAGTTACTATGACAGTCCGTCAGATTGTAACCACAGCTTAAGTTACTATGTCAGACCGTCAGATGGTAACCACGGCTTAAGTTACTATGGCAGTTCATCAGATGGTAACCACGGCTTAAGTTACTATGTCAGTTCGTCAGATGGTAACCACGGCTTAAGTTACTATGTCAGTCCGTCAGATGGTAACCACGGCTTAAGTTACTATGTCAGTCCGTCAAATGGTAACCACGACTTAAGTTACTATGTCAGTCCGTCAAATGGTAACCACGGCTTAAGTTACTATGTCAGTCCGTCAAATGGTAACCATGACTTAAGGTACTATGTCAGTCCGTCAAATGGTAACCATTTTACGGTTCAATGAGTTTTTGAAAGTTTGGAAGGCCGTAAGGTCAGGTGATACGTTTGTTAATTGATAATGCGTTTGTTAATTAAATCTCTTTTTTTTTAATTATTGAAACAATTGAAAGCAGGCGACCTAAGTCTGTTGACCTTGTTATTGTAGTCGAAGAGTCACTTTTTGATCTACACTGTTTGCTATGTACGCATTTAACTACCTCGGAATCTACAGTAAACACAACTCGCTGCAACTCTGACTGAATCCATGCATCAGACGACTACGAAAAACATCGAAATTGCAGATGCCAAAAAGGAGGGTATTCATTTTTTTTTCTAATTAACTGTTTTGGTTGTTTTTCTTCGAAGCTCTCTAATTTATCGCCAATTTTGTTTAGTGGCTCACCTACTTGGACGTTTTACACTACGAGGGGCGGTCAATAAGTTTTGCAATTCGGATATAAGGAAACGAGATATGAGGAAAAGTGTTTTAATATTTTTGAATATAACTACCCTCGACTTCAATGCACTTGCGCCACTTGTCCCTGAGGCTTCGAATTCCCGACAACCAGAAATCTCCCAACTGCTGTTCAATCCACTCCTGGACGGCGAGTTGGACATCTTCATCGTCCCCAAACCGGCGTCCACGCAGTGCAGCCTTGAGCTGGCGAAATAAAAAAGTAGTCGCTAGGGCCCAGATCTGGTCTGTAGGGGGGATGGTTGAGCTCCTCGAATCCGCACTCGCGTAGGGCAGCTTGTTAAACTCTGTTCTTGTGGACAGGGGCATTGTCGTGGAGGAGCAGGACATCACGTGTCAACTTGCCGTGCCGCTCCTGACGGATGCACTTCTTCAACCCAGCCAGTTCCTCGGCCTAATATTAGCCTGTGATGGTCCTTCCACGAGGCGCATAGTCCACCATCAACACTTCCTCAGAATCCCAGAAGATGGTGGCCAAATGATCTTCCTGCCTGAGGGTTGGATCCGGAACTTGATGGGGGTCGGAGAGCCCCTGTGCTTGCAGGCCATGCTTTCGAGCTTGGCCTCGGGATCCCAGTGATGGACCCACGTTTCATCACCTTTCACTATCCGTGACTCGAATTCCGCTGGGTCTTGGTTGTACAGGAGCAGCAGCTCCTCCGAACTTTGACGAAGTTGAAGTCGATCATGGGGCGTGAGGTTTCTAGGGATCCAACCGGCAGAGACCTTGGTCGTGGCAAAATTGTCGTGGATGATGTTGATAACACTTCCATGTGATATTCCAACTTCTCGCTCGATTTCTTCAATCTTCACCTGTCGATTTTCGAGGATCATCCTCTCCACACGAGCCACATTGTCCTCGTTGGTCTTGTCTGACGGGCATCCTGGACGAGGGTCAACTTCAAGGGACTCACGACCATGGTGGAACTCCCTATTCCAGCGAGCAATGGTTGCATAGGAAGGGGCGGTGTCAGTGTACACTGTAACCATGCGTTCATGAATCTCTTTTGCATTCTTGCCTTCCTTGGTCAAAAATTTGATCACTGCGCGGTGCTCAACCTTCTCCATTGTTGAAAAATTTGTGACTGACGATCTGCGATCAGCTACTGCTTCTTAAATAGACGAGGCAGGAGCGTGCGGCTGCAGGTCCTGACTTGTCATAACTTGTCCTAAGACCCCCACAAACAGCCATCCCCCTTCCTCTATTTTGCCCTACCGATTCGCAAAACTTATTGACCGCCCCTCGTATGTGCTCATCCGCGGTAAGAATTTAAGAATTAAATCCAATCTACATGTATTGTCACTCCCCCAAGGTAATCAGGAATCCTGTGACTAGAAGAAAGCACGATTATTAGTCAAATTTTTCGGGAGGGGGGGGGGACTTCGATCGCTGCAGGTATCATCAAGACTAACGGTGACAAGGGATGAAACGATCCTCATTTTGATTACTTTTTACTGCAACAATCAATTAAAATTGACTTTCAGTGTGGGAAATACTGCTTGGGGTTGAACGAGATTAAGTGAGTCAATTGATCTAAAACCTACTAGTCACCTGGTTCGATGCTTTAATTGAGTGCAATACTATTTTGAATAGTTGAAAAAATGGAAGCTCCTCCTTGCAATGAGATGCACGGAGATTTGTCGCGTAAATACAACTTGCGACTCCAATTGTTGGTGCGTATAGTTCATGATCTGATACCAGGCTACAATAAGGAAAAGCTGTGGCCGATTTTGCTGAGGAGGAAATTTGACTCCGAGTTGAGTGTAGGCTGTGACAAACTCGGGATCGCATGAATGGGAATTTGGCAATACATTCTTTAACGGGGTTTAAATTAGGAGACGAGACGGTTTTACATCTTTATTTGGTACAAAGTAAATCATGAAACTTTGGCGGTGTTAATGCAGAGTAAAACATTTATACAAAAATAACTATTTAAATGAGTTACAAGCAGTTAAATAAAAATTGACGCGTTAGATCAATCACTATCGGACGAATCTTTGTGCGGTTTGAATAAAGCTTGTATTCGAGTTGAGCGATCTAAATGGCGAAAGGAGAGTTTCACTTGAGAGGCGACTGTTTGAGCCACTTGATAAAGTAGTCTCCCTCTCTGCACGTGTGTGTGTGTTCCTTCGGGTTAAATGGAGAGAAGGAGAGAAGTTGTGTTGGGGCTGATGAACAGGGCTTGCAACAATCATAATATCCTTAAGTGGGAAGATGCAGAATAAGTAGGGAAGAAATGGAGTCATAATAAGATATTTGAAAGTGAGGCAATCGTCTAGCAGTTTGTTGGAAATGAAGTCAATCTATATGCAATAACATAACAAACGTTCATTACCTTTTGCGTAATTGAATTAAAACATAACATTTTTATAATCTTATCTTCTACAGGGTTTAAAGTATGAAAATGTCGTGAAAGATTAGTTACATTTTCACTTGCATATGATTGAGATAATATTATATACATGAGAATTGAACCGCGAAATACTTTAATCTAGTTACCTTGCATGAAAATCGTAGGATGGGGTATTTGCAGGATTAGAAATTCAGAAACGTCGCTTATATGGATGTTGAATGGAAAAACGCTACATTTTGAAAATTGGAAATGATTTCTGAACACAATGTGGTCAAAAAGCCAAGTTCGTTTGTGTGAGTGATTATCCAATGTTCGAATTGTTAGATTCGTGAATAGTTGAAACAAGAATGAGAGAATGGCTATGGTGCTGAGAGAGTGCACAGGCGTATACTTGCACAATATACAGTGAGTATGAAAAGAGATGCGTTAGCCTAAAAGAGCGTTTGTAAAGAAAACTGTCATATTCGTGTGGTGTGAACTTTCGTGTTCGATACTGTGTGTTTATAGGTTTGAAGGTTAAATTAAATGATGAGAGAGTTTGCAGACATAAAAATGACTTACATGGCCGTTTTCACAAGACATTGAAATTGTGAGTGATCGCGCAATATACTGTTAGATTTGCTATGCTTTAGGAATAGCTTCCGTCTAGTTTCAAAGTTGATTGAATGAATTGATCAACGAATATAGTCGTAAAACTTGCAAGCCTTAGTGCGATAAGTTGAAAACTTGTTGAGCAGACGCGTTGTCGGGCTTTTGCTTCAAAGTTAGCTTTTCTAGTTGTTGTCTTGGATAAATGCGTTCTCTGAACAGAAATGAGGCGAGTTGAAGTGGTAGCACGTCTGAGCCGGTGAGTGTGATGTGCTAGCTCCTGAACGCACTATTGCTGTGCCATGAGAGGTCATCAATGAGTTTTTCTCTGAAACCTCTGGTGTACCTCTGACTAAATATGAACCAACTTCTGCACATGTAATATTGCATAGGTGATTTGAACGTCTTTTGATGAGTGACCTAAGACGATGCCGGATTTTGCGGGGCGATTTGTGCCTGATATGATTTGACGGTGTGGTAGGCTGTTGGTGGGTGGTCAATGTTGCCAACGGTAAGCAATTTACGAGACATGGTGCCTTTGCCCTATCTGTGATCGCTAGTGCATGAATTGGGAATGAGTTGCTGTGAGATTTTCAGGTGTAGTATGCAGACACTCTCCAGATCAAGCGACTCTGTTAGAGAATGGCTTATGACCATGTCTGTAGGCTGCGAGTTAGAAAAAATTCTGGTGTCACTTTCCATACAGAATAGTAGTTCAATTGAGCATGCGAGAATTGTGCACTCCTTAGATGCCATAATGATTAGGTCGTGAGTTGCAGGTTGCTGGTTGAAATGTTGTACGAATTAATCACCATCCTGCGTTACTTAACCAATCCAGAGTCACTATAAATGTAGTGCCAGTTCCGTAGGGTGACCAAGAATCTTGTGATTCTGGGTCATTTTGGTCCCAAGATCTTCAAAGACTAACCGTGGCAATGGATGAAACGACCGTCGTTTTGATGACTTTTTTTTAGTCTCTTTACTGTAACGATCGGTGAAATTGACTTTCACTGTTAAGTATTCATTGATTGGGGTTCAATGAGAATAACTGAGTCAATTGATCTCATATATGCGCGAGTGCGAAGGTCTGATGGTTTAATTGAGTGCGACTACAGTTTGAATCGGATAGAATTATCTTTTTGCTCGATGCAAAGGAAAGAACGGGCATTTTCCAGGAGCGGTGACGTGGATGTGAATGATCTGATATATGATTGATTAAATCTGAGGTATACGAGTTCAACTTTAAATCCAGTTTTATGAAAGATTATAGAAGTGACTTTGCGCTTACAATTCGCCAATTGTGGATTTAGACACATTGTTAAGACGAATTAAAGTGTAGAGCGTTGACTAAGGAAAGAGGTGTGTCTTCGCTATTTGAGCGATCTAAATGGCGAAAGGAGAGTTTCACTTGAGAGGCGACTGTTTGAGCAATTTGATAAAGTGGTCTCCATGTTTGCACGTCTGTGTTCCTTTGGGTCAAAGGGAGAGAGTAAGTGAGTGAGAGATAAAGGGGAGAGAGAGAGAAAAAAAAGAGCTGTGTTTGAGCTAATAACCGGGACCTTCGAAAATAATAATATCCGTAAGCATTAAAGTGTCTGCACTTTCATGCTTACATAAGAGACAGAGTGGTAATAAAGTATTTGAAAACGGATCAATCATTTAGCGGTTTGTTGGAAAGGAAATCAATCCATATGCAATAATATAACAAAACTTTCATTGCATTTTGCAAAAATTGAATTGAAATGGAACATTTTTGCAATCGCAGTCTACATGGTTGGGAGCATAATAATCTCGCGAAAGATTAGTAACATTTTCACATGCATATGATTAAGATGATATTGAAATAACTCGATTTCATCAAAAAGCCGTGTTCGTTTGTGTGACTGAATTATCCGATGTTTGAATAGTTTGATGAGTGAAATTTAAGGGGTTCACACGATACATATTCTGGCCACGTGTGGGTTACTCAATCTTCTGAAGAAGAAAGAGCTCCCTAATAAATTTTAAGTCTCTCTCACTCTTTATTCGAAATATTTGCTAAGAAGTCAACAGATAGAGCCTCTATAAAGGTCATACTAATTATCATGGCTTTAGGATAGCACTGGTGGTCTATAAACTATTGTGATATTACTTCGAATTTTGGCACACTCGAACTCCGCGAAAACTACTTTAGCCCCCAAATATCAAGTCTATACCAACCATTACTGGATCTATATTAAACAACTTCAAAACACAATAGAAAGCAATAATAAATCAGAATATTAATATTAATTGTATAAAAAGTGACGAATTACCTTTTTTATTGTGATATTCTTTTGATTACATTCTTTTAGTAGAATAGCTAAATTGTAGCATATTTCCAATATGGGAAGAGATATTCATTTGTTTTTCTTTGGAGGGATTATGGGTAATAAAGAAAAGAGTCAAAGAATTTTAAGAGACCTCATATAACGTCATTTGGCCAAATGGTGTAAAGTTAACCTCCTAAAAATAATTTTCGTGTTTATACACTACGCTATTAATATTTGGATTTATTATTAATTTCTATTATGTTTTGACTGCTTTTCAGTGAAAAATGTGTCTATTTTTTACCTAGAGCTATTCTGGAAGAATACCCCAATTTCCCCTGCGTAGGCACAAAAAGTGGGGTCTCCTCAGAAACCCAACTCTATTTCCTATTCGAAAACTAAATATAATTAGATTTTAGTGGGCGATTTCGAAAGAGGAAACCAAATAGCAAACGCATTCCCACCCACTAGGCAGGGTGGTGCAAAAACAAAACCCTTAAATGCATACATATGTATATGTAACTAAAGGAGGCCTGGCTTCATAACTTAATACTACGCTTGGCCTTAAAACTCTCAAACTTAAGCTAGGGTAGATTATGGTTCAGAACTAAAATTCTTCGAATTAATATACGATTTTTTTGGTCTCACCCTTTCCTGTTATCATTTTTGTTAATAAAACATCACTAAATTACCATATAATTCCTAAATCAATTATATTTTCATCGTAAAAAGAAACTGCTAAAACCAAAAAATAGGATGAAGTGGCGTGAAAGAAAAGGAGTACATAGAAAACACATAAATATTAAGACGATCAAGAATAATAAAAAGGCTAAACGTGGTCTTATATACATAATCTAGATTTAATACCGTAGCTTTTATATAAACTATTACAAATTTGAACGTTAAAGAGCATTAAAATATCAAATGCGTATTTTTGAAAAACACGAATAATATTGAAAAGTTGAAGTCTTCCATAAAATTCTACAATTTCTTTTAGCTTTGCATCCTATTTCTAGAACTATAGGAGTCAATTAGTTAAAAATATAAAATTATCGGTATAAATTGCAATGTCGAATTCCCCCTGTGGCAGTCGATGGCAACATTTTAAAACCCAAATTTGAAATCAATTTCGGGCACTATTGCTTAATGCTCGAACATCGCCATTGGTCCAGACGATTTCCCGTATGGCATACTTCGACTGTTAGGTGAGCGGGGCATGAACCTTTTGTTAGATTTGTTAAAATAATCTAGACTAAGGGCATTCTCAGGCTCCTGGCGAATGGCTCCTGTGTTCGCTTTTCGCAAACCGGAAAAAGGTCATTCTACCCGGAAGTTTTCGCCCAATTTTTCTAACCTCCTGCGTGTGCAAGTTTAGGAAGAAATTGGTAAATGTTAGATTAACCTTTTATTCTGGACGGAAGAGACTTGCCCATCTTCTACACACTTCGGTTTCCGCCGGTTCTACTCTACGGATGCTCTCCTGCAGGTGGAAAATGTATTAGTGTGAGCTTCGTTCGTAGACATGACACCACGATGTTTTTCGATCAGGATAAGACCTGTGATACAGTACGGTGGCAGGGTATCATGGAGACCCTACACAACATGGGGGCGAGGGAACGCTTCCCATTTTTCATAGCTGAGTTTTTTTTTGAGAGATAGTCTATTCCGCGTACGGATTGGGGGAGCCTTCTCCGACCCAATGGAGGAGAAAGAGGGCGTCCTGCCGGGAAGTGTCCTCACGGGGCACACTCTTTGCTCTGAACATCAATAGTATCACCTCTGTGCTTCCGGAAGATGTTCTCGTTACTCTCTACGTAGACAACCTTTCGATCTCTTTTGGCGTGGCCCCCATGCCAACTCTGGAGCGTCGATTCCAACAGGTATTTAACCGCGTTTCTCGATATGCCGAAGCGCACAGGTTTCTGTTTTTTTTTGCCAAAACTAAGATAGTGCATTTCTGCTACCATCCACGGCTCCACATTGACCCCGATTTTTTCCTAAAAGAAGTTCGCTTGGAAATGGTAGATCCGCACCTTTTCATTGGTCCTGTTTTCGACCGGCGTCTCGCTCTGAGGATCTATTAGTGGAGATTTAAGTTTTATTGTGTCCGCGACATAGACAAACTTCGTTCCGTGACGTTTAACACTTAAATTGTTCATATGGCTATTCTAGGGAGGGGTGCTACCATTTGTTTGTAGACTGTTCTATTTGATATGTAAAGAAGCAACATGACCTCCCGGTCAGAGTGGCAATAGTGAAGAACCCGCTTACAAGGGTGTCTTGAACTCTGACGGACCCTGGAGAAGCTGGAGCGCTTCCTCTCACCGCCATTTTCTCTACGACAATCCTATCAACCCTTTCTATACCCTTAATATGGTGGATGGTGTAGCCGGAGCTATCATCTTTGCTACAACTGAAACCTGGAGGACCGGTACGGCCTTACGTTTCGAGTAGTAGAAGAGGAGATGTACTCTATGTACACTGTTCATCCGGTATCCAGAGGGACTGCACGTACTCATGGACTGAAAGTAGGGAAGGCTCCCTCACTGGGTTGAAATATTTGACTAGGCCTGTAGAAGTTAGTGTGTTTTCCCCATTTGTCTTTCTCAGCACTCTCTTTTTTTCTTTCTACGACTAACTTCTCAATTCTGTGTCTACCTGCAAGAAGGTGGATGGTGGCGCTCTTGGCAAAAAAAAACCCTGCAACAACTGAAATCTGAAGGAGAAAACCAACCTCCCGTTCCAAGTGCGCCGAAGGAAGGTACTTACTGTACACTGTTGTACTTTGTACCTGGAAGAGCAGTATGTTCAACCGGCCTGACTGCGCGCAAGAAGGGACTTGAACAGAGAGAGAACTACCAAGATGGTTCCAGGTCTGGGGAAACTGGTGCGTTCCATCTGTCCTATTATGCACCCTTTTCACGAATATAGCCCCTTTCTTTACCACTACCTTTGGTCCCATCTCCTACTGCTCTCGTTATGAACTTGTCTTTCATTGGATGTCGCGTATGGTCACCCCGATCTCTACGAGGCCTGTCATGAAACTAGATCCCCCACTCCAACCAGCCACCAGGCCATCGGTAGGATTTGATCTGGGGTTCCCAACGAGTGGCGGAGATGCTGTATACTACCTGTCCTAGCGATTTCGGCAAGAAGCCCCATTAGGCTGAGCTCTTTTGAGGCTCAAAGTAGGGTCGCCGTTGGTAAGTGCAGCGAATCATTTACTAAATACCTAAGTGATTATGTTCCTGTTGATAAAACCTCGGTTAACTTTAGTGTTGGGGCTCACGAGGAAGATTATAGCTCATCTCTACCTGGTGGAGGTGTTCCCCTCTCACCATCCCCTATTGGTAAATAGGCGTCCTATTTATATGTCAAGGAATGACACGGTTGTGTCACGCTCTATACAGAGTTGGGCCCATGAGTATTCAACAAGGCCGGCAAGTCCCGGCTAAGGGCTTGTTCCCAATTCATATTCGAGTGCGTTAATCCAAGGTTGGCCAATAAAAGGGGAGTCGAGATCGCCGTTTCAGCTCAGGAGTTATTGAAAGAAAAACCTCTTACAAAAATAACCTTTAATATACAAGCAAATAATAAAATTATTATTGGTCACGAAAACTAAGCAAACTAAAATAATAATGAATAAGTGAATAGTTGTTAATACAGGCGGGCAAGGAATAAATGGGAATAGCCCGGGAATTGTAACAATCACTTGAAAGCCGTTATTAAACGCGGGTTGAGATAATATTAATTAAACACGGGGAATTACGGAGGTTTTCGGGGAGTGGATTACATGAAGGAAAAATCATGGGACTGGGACCTCGGTTTTAGCTTTGCGGCGATGAACTCGATGAAGCCTCGGGACGACTTCGTAGAGCGGAAGATGAGCGTGTATCAGGTTCCAAGTTGTCCTCCAAATAGGAATCACTAAGGCGGGGGGTAGAGTCCGCTCCAGGGACTGGTGTCGGCTCAGCGACTGGATGGGAGTCTTCACGGAAGGACTTCTCGGACTTCCTTGCTCTCGTCTGACGGTTGAGGTTAAGGTACACAGACCTTGTAGAGTGGAGGGAATGAACGGAGAGTTAATCCCGGTTAGCCCTCCGAATTGGGAATAACGGAGGAGAATAATCCGTTTCTGGCCAGGGAGATTACGAAGGTAAGATCCGCGCAAGAGATGACAGGCATCGACACGGCGACTCGACGGGGAACGTGACGGACGGACTTCGGAAGAGCTCTCGCTGACAATGAATGGAGTCGCTCGCATAAATACGGCGTGTTTCTGGGAATGACGGGGTTAGGGAGAGAGGCGTAAGACACCTGGCATCCCATGCGAGACTTGAAATGTAGCCGTGTAAACAGTCCCAAGTAAACAGTCTCGTTTGAAACTTTCCACTGGGGATGATAAAATAGCACAATGGAGGGGGGGGGCGCTCGGCAGGGTTTCGAACTGATTAAACGTTCTGGGGGCCATAAACTAAGGTCATATGGCTAGACTATGTCTGGGAATGTTTGCATATTTGACCTCTCTTGGGCTAACCTCCATATTATTATTTTTGGGCTCGAACTTAGGTATATCTACCCTTTTTAAGGGAATGTACCCCCTGTGCTTTCTCTGGTGTTTCCCCTTCTCTTTTACCCATTGGTAAAGGGGTTTTACGCCACTTGTGGTTGTTGGAGCATGCCTTTTTTATTTTCATGTCGGTTATTGCTTTTTTCAGGTGATGGTGGGTAGGGTCCAGATGATATCTCATACGCCATGATTTGGCACCTGAGTGAGCGAGACATGGCCTTTTTTTAGCCTTGTTTAGCAGGATCTAGATGTGGGTTATCTTCCATATTCCTGGCGAATGGCTACGGGTCTTGCGATACTCGTGAAAGTCTTTGGAAAAATTAGTTAATATTAGGCTAGCTTATTTTCTGGAGAGCAAATTCACGTACCTCTTGCACAGTATGGCTTTCACTAGTTCCACTCCACATCAAATGCTCTCCTCTGACTGGAAAATGCCGTCTTTGAGGCCTTACTTCGCCACCTGTGTTCTTCCATCTGGCGAAAGAGTTGATATCACATGGCGATATGGTGTAATGGAGACCTTCTGTATGTAATATAGGGGCGAGATGACGCCTCTCAATCTTCGTGTCTGAATCTCTACGATATTGTCGAATCCACGTACGGGTAGGGGTGGAGGATATCTATCCAGCCAAAAAGAGAAGGAAGAGGGCGTCCTACCTTGAAGTGTCTTCAGTGTCACTCTCTTTACCTTGGGCTTGAACAGCATCACTTCCGTGCGGCCGGAAGATGTTATCGCTGCTCTTTATAAAAACTATATTTAAATCTCTTTTGGTGTGCCCAAGACGTTTAATCTGTAGCGTCGACCTCGACATGCTCTGAACCGCACCTTTTGTTATATCGAAAGACACGGGTTCGGTTTTCTTTGGCGAAGATTATATTGCACTTCTTCCCCCATCCAGGGTTTCAACCCAAACAGGATATGGTTCTAAATACGATTCCCTGAATATTGTAGTCCCACTGTTTCTTTGGTCTTGTTTTTACCCGCTAACTCACCTGAGGGACGCACATTCACAGCTTAAGTTTTCGTCTACCAGTGCAATGGACATTCTTCGTTCCTTGACAGTCAGCATTTGGGCTTCTGATAGGGCTATTGTACTAGCGCTCTTTTTTTTTGGTTCTAATCTAGACTACGGATACGAGTTCTACGCATCTGTAGCCGAGCATGAATTGCGGAAGGTGGACTCGACCTACCATACTGGTCACCCATTGGCAACCGGTACCTACCACACATCCTCTGTAGAAAGGCTACTTATCATTTCTAGTGAGATGCCGCTCAATTTACAGATTTTTGCGCTTTCCTGCCGAATCTAGTCTCCCACAGTTAGCAACGGCCCTCCTTTCGTCCATGGCCGATCTCGACGGTGCATATGCCGACGTGAGAGGCCAATCATACTCTAAGCCTTTAGGATTTAGGGCAAGGCGAAGAATGTAATAAGATACCACTTTCGAAGTTACCACCTTTGAACATATTCTCTATGCATCTGTTCCCAAATCTTCAACAGTACCAGGAGTAATACGTTTTTTATTTCTTGGCCCACACATAGTATCACTATGGAACCGTTCCAGTGTACATGGGTGGCTCCGAATCCGAAGAGAGGATCGGCTTCCACGCCTTCTCACTCCTATTTGAAGTTAATGGGCTCTTCCAGGCGCTGCTCTTGCTTCAAGACGAAGCTTGTTGCTATGCATCACGTGGTACGCGAGATTTCGCGCCGTTTCCAGTTTGGAGACTGGATTGTGATATTTAGCAACTCGTAGAGCACACACAGTGCCCTCGAAGCACTAGAATATCCGTAGCCCCGAGTTCGCAGTATCCGTGACGCCACAGCTGTTGAAATCCGGTGCGATTTCGATATTGTTTTCTGCTTTGTTTTTGGACATGTAGGGATAGCAGAGATCAGTGTGCCGATGAGGATGCCAAACATTCTACATGGAGTGTGCGACCACACAGGCGTTTTCCGCATCCTCACTCTGACTAAATAGCAGGAATCTGGACCGGTTCGTGCCCTCATGATTGTGGATTGGTGTAATTTCTGTGGGAAACAGGACTCCTTCCTAGCATTGGGATTGCTGGTTGCACTCCCAGGTCCCTGAGGGAGCGGACCTCACCCTGGTACCAGAGCGTGCATTTTTTCCTTTATTTTAATTTAACCTAAAGATAGGGTAGTGTGACATTTCGGTGGCTATGCACTTGATGGCAGTCTCCATTCCCCATTGACCCCATTAAAAACAAAAAAAAAACAGTGGACGGGTATGAGTTTGTAAATTACCTTTTCAAGAGTTTGACATAAATAGGTCACGAGCAAAGGTGACACGCTCGATTTTCTATTTTGGAGTGGGGAGTAGATTGGAAGGGTGGAAAGTCATAATTGGTTGAGTGTGTTGACAATGTCAACTCGGAAAAATACATTTCCATCTCCCAAATGATTGGCTTCAAAAAGAGAGTTGTTTTTTTCATACAAAAATGAACAAAAGAAGGACCCAAAGCAAAATCAAACGACTTCCTTGGCCGTCAGTCCCCTGACATGAACCGAAAAGAACATGTGAGTATTACTAGACAAGACTTTACGGAGAAATTCCTCCCCTTGCCCCCCAAAAAACACAAACACAGTTTGAATTATTGAATGTCTTATGTCTAGCCGAGCTGCAGCTCTTAAAGGCGCTAAAGGTAAGTTCACACAGGATTAATAATCTACTTTTATTGTTCAAAATATATTTCATTCTTTAAATTTACAAACAAAATGTATTTCAGTAATTAATTGTGTGATTATTTAGTTCTTGCATGTCTCTGTATTTGTAAGAGAGCATATCAAGTTAGTTAGTTTCCTTTTCTATAGTGTTCATAGAAGGGAACCGGTGCTTACCGAGTTAAAATATTTTATTCATAGTCTACGAATTCATGTAGAGATGTATCTTATATTCATTTGATCTCTAGAACAATTGCTGAATAACATAAAGATGATCATAAGTAGTAGACTAGTTTTATAACCTGCCTGTCCGGTAACTGATTGCAGTCCCGTGTTTATGTTAATCTGTTAGTTATGTATTTTACAAGTAATGTATATGTTGCTTATAAAATACTGATTTGCTAATAGTTTTTCAAGCTTTCCATGTAACCTTTTTTTTAAAAAAAAGTTCTATAATAAAACTTTAAACATTTTGCAAATAGACCAGTAGGTTAGCAAGACATCTCTACCCCCTTCCCCTCCTCCTAGCTGTTATTTGTTATTGGGTCGATTGTAACCACATCGATCCTAGACGCTGTACCACTTTTCAGTCTCTTATGTGCATACAAAATTTCATCCTTTTTTACTGGTGAAACTTCCTCGTCATAAAATTGAGACATTGTCAACTAGAGTAAGGTAACCATTGCTTTCATGTAAGTCCTGATAGAATTTTTGTACTCTTCAATTATTTTTTTCTATCTTTACGACTTTCTTTCTCTTTATATTTTAGCTTTGTCATTTACGGTCTGCAGATGGTAAGTTTTCATCTATTTTAGTGATCGTTGTTTTCAGTAGTTTCTTTCTCATTAAGTCTGTATTATATGTTCTACTATGAGTTGTTTTTAATCAGGATTTTTGGCCTTGTTTATATTCGATTATTTCTATAATTTTTCTATCCCACCTCATTTTTCGGCTCTTGTCTAAACTTATTTCCTTAGCCTCGCTAGTTTTTCTTTTAAATGACTTTGTCTGTTTGTTATTGGTAAAAGAGTTTCGATTATATTACTGTTTCAGTTTTCTACCCAGGAATCGTTCACTTGATCATTTAGTTCATAAAACTTGTTTGCCAGCGAAATTTAGAAGTTATTTATTTCCCTTTAGGTGTCAAATTTTAGTGGATTTGTTTTCATTATCGTGAATTTGCCTCTCTTGTTTTAAATCTACTTCGATTTTAGTCCTGATTAATCTGTGGTCGCTATCCGTGTGGGAGGAGCTGATAACTCTTATGTCTATGGTCACATGTATGGAAATCTTCTCTTCATAATATAAATATTTTCTCCTTCAGATGCGAAATGTTTGGGTTGCTTTTATCTTCAGGTGTAGGCTTCGTGCGTTGATCGAAGTTCGGAGCTCTTGGGGATGGTTTTAAGTTAAGTTTTAAAAATAAATAACAACCATAATCATCTACTAACCTTAAAACAGTAACAAAAAACACTCATCAACACAACATACACCTCTTCATCGTCTACTAAAAAAGTATACACCCAAACCGAACCTAAAAGAAGACAATTCGTTTTCGTCAAATAAAACCAAAACCACCTGAACTAACCTACGAACCACACAACAGCACCAGTCTTTATCTTTTAATAAAACCACTAAACCCAAACAACCTGGACTAACCTAAGAAATAGTAGAGAACCTCAGGTGAGAAATGCTCGGTTGGCTTATCTTCAGGTGTAGGTTTCATGGGCACCTTTTTATGTAATCCTACAAAGTATATTAATTTCATTATTTTTGTTACCACCTCATCCATACCACCCTATTTCTTTCTTTATTTATGGCCCTTTTAATAAAACCCATTAAATCCTAAACCTAATTATGAAACCATTTAGCCTGATCCGATTTTGAAACCTTTGGATATGTGTATCGATTATTATTATTATGATAATAAAAAAAATGAAATAAAATTCGTAAAAAAGCGGTGAATTAAGGAAAAATAAAATCGGTGAAAGGTGCTTTGACCGAGTAGTGAATAGAGAGGGGCTTCTTGGGGTCTCTAGGAACCTGAACGTCTCATAACTCTAAAATCTAGCCGTTCTGCAACCGAGGCAGAGTCTCCTTGCGTGGGAAGATGTCGGGAAATATAAATAATTTTTAAAACTAATTAATTATATGAAAAAAAGGAAGGATAAACAAAAATTTTAAAAATGATCAACAAAAAAGATCGACGATGAAGTAAAAGGTTTTTGCAATCTCTTCATCATTAATGTCAGAGCTGCGAAAAAGAGAGGATGAATGCACTCAGTCACCGAGAACAGATCGAGTATGAAATAGAAAAGTGCACATTAACATAGATGGTGCTACTCACAAATAACCAGAGTAGTAATTAATGGTAGTATTAAAAGGAGTGAAATAAGGAGTCAGTGGGGTGGGTTAATGGAAGAGAAATTAAATAATTATCGACAAAAACTAAATGAATGGAAAGGAAGCCATCGTTTTTGCTTTGCTTCTTCCGTGAATAAAGTTGCTTGGCGAAGTGTGGTGGTGGGCAGAGTGGTAGTAATGGGAGTAGCGCCGCCGTAAGGAGATAATCCAACGCGTGCATACGACACGAGCGGTTGTTGGTGTTGTAATCCGGTGGGTTGTGAGTGCCGTTAATGAGTTCAAGGGGGGAAGGGGGCACAATCCCTAAAAGGGAGGCGACGCGAGTCAATTGATCGAGCTTTTGTGAAATGTCTTTACCTTGAGTTTAGAAGTACTAGAGGTGTGCATAAGAGGTGTAGAAGTGCAGAAGTTGTGCAGAACTGCAGGATGTGTGCAGGAGAAGTAGAAGAGGTGTGCAGGAGAAGTAGAAGAGGTGTGCAGAAGTGCAGGAGGTGTGCAAGATAAGTAGAGGAGGTGTGTAGAAGTGTAGGAGGTGTGCAGAAAGTGCTTAGGAGAAGTAGGGGAGTGGTTGAGGAGAAGTGGAGGACGTATACACAAGTGAAGGAGGTGTGAAGAACTTGTGTATGAGTGCAGGAGATGTGCATGATAAGTGCAGGTGTGTGTTTAGAACTGCATGGGGTGCAGAAATGTAGGAGGTGTGCAGGAGATGTACAGGGGAAGTGGAGGAGGTGTGAAAAAGTGCAGTAGGTGCGCAGGAGAAGTAAAAGAGGCTTTAGAAGGGCAGGGGTGTGTAGAAGTGCAGGAGGCGTACTGGAGAAATGTAGGTGTGTAGGAGAGGTGGAGAAGTGAACAGGAGAAATGCGGGAGTTATGAAGAAGTGTAGGAAGTATGCAGAAGTGCAGGAGGTGTGTAGAAGTACAGGAGGTATGGAAGGTATGAAGTGTGCAGAAATGCAGGAAAAGTGGAAGAGGTGTGCATGTGAAGTGGAGGAGGTGTGTAGAAGTGAGGGAGGTGTGCATGAGAAGTGGAGGCGGTGTGCAGAAGTGCGTGAGTTGTGCAGAAGTGTAGGATGTGTGCCGAAGTACAGGAGGCATGCAGAAGTGTGAAGAAGTGTAGGAGGCGTGCAGGAGAAGTGGAGGAGGTGTGCATAATTGTAGGAGGTGTACAGAAGTGTGGGAAGTGTGCAGGAAGCGTGGGCGAGTAGGTGGTTAAAAACGTCCCCAATGAAATGTGGAGCGTGTGGCTTCAGAAAATCATGGAAACTTCGCCCTTTTACTTCACACACCACTCACCAAATAACCAAGCAATACAGATTAAGGACCAGCAAAGACCTTTAGGTCCACTCGAGGTCACAAAGTGGAAAGAAAAGACGACAAAGGATCCTAAGTGATGAAAGAAAGAGTCTATATCGAGTATCGCTTATAAGATTTGTAATAAGTTAAAATGTAGAAGTACTATTTATTAATTCTATTCTTAAATATATTGACTGAGGTGGTTTCAACTATGTGCTGGGTTAAATTATTCCATATTTGAGTAATCCTATACCAAACGAACTGTCATCGCTTACCTAACTCAAAAGGTGAGTCATACTTTCAATTATCTCAAAAATTAACGCATACTTACCATTAACTCAAAAAGTAATGCATACTTTATATTAACCCGGATAGTAACGTGTGGCTTATATAAACCCAGAGAATAACGCATACTTTATATTAACTAAAAAAAGCAACGCATATTTATATTAACTCAAAAAGTGACTTTAGATTAGCAAAACCGTTTATTGTCCGCCAAACAACGCTTTCCATTGAACGCAGATTAAGATGCCTCCGTTGTCTCCACACGAGTTGTTTCTAAGCTCCGGGATTAATTATGTGGCTCAAGGCGGAAACACTCGTCCGCCGAGTGGCAAAGGCGTTGCTTTTTCAGCAGTCGATGTCGGCTCAAACTCAGCGAGATCGGACACAAAACGTCAGCGCACGTAGAGATCTAGCTACCGATTGTTGGGCGTGTTTTGATTACTCCCACGGAATAGGCGGGTCTGACCCAGTTAACACGTTGGCTGCCGTGTGCCCCGCCGGCATCTCATGTTATCTGTCTCGCTGTACCGCGTGAGATGCCGGCGGGTCACGATGCGTGTTTTACTTATGGATTTATTTCTCCTCGGCAGCATGAGATATAATGCTTCAAAAGCCATTTGGGACCTCGAGAATATCTCTTTTTTCCTGAGTGAAAATTTCATTGGCGTATCTGTAGATCCAGGAAAATAATAGACCTACTTACGAGGGGCGGTCAATAAGTTTTGAAATTCGCATATAATGAAACGAGATATGAGGAAAAGTGTTTTAATATTTTTCAATATAACTACCCTCGACTTCAATGCACTTGCGCCACTTGTCCCTGAGGCTTCGAATTCCCGACAACCAGAAATCTCCCAACTGCTGTTCAATCCACTCCTGGACGGCGAGCTGCACATCTTCATCGTCCCCAAACGTGCGTCCACGCAGTGCAGCCTTGAGCTGGCGGAATAAAAAGGAGGCGCTAGGGGCCAGATCTGGACTGTAGGGATGATGGTTGAGCTCCTCAAATCCGCACTCGCGCACGGCAGCTTGTGCAACTCTGGCCTTGTGGACTTTGACGACGTTGAAGTCGATCATGGGGCGTGAGGTTTCTAGGAACCCAACGGGCAGAGACCCTGGTCATGGCCAAATTGTTGTGGATGATGTTGATAACACTTTCATGAGATATTCCAAGTTCTCGCTCGATTTCTTCGACCTTCACCCGTCGATTTTCGAGGATCATCCTCTCCACATGGACCACATTGTCTTCGTTGGTCACGTCTGACGAGAGTCCTGGACGGGGGTCATCTTCAAGGGACTCACGACCATGGCGGAACTCCCTATTCCAGCGAGCAATGGTTGCATAGGAAGGGGCGGTGTCGGTGTACACTGCAACCATGCGTTCATGGATCTCTTTTGCATTCTTGCCTTGCTTGGTCAAAAATTTGATCAGTGCGCGGTGCTCAACCTTTTCCATTGTTGAAAAATTTGTGACTGACGATCCGCGATCAGCCATCAGCTACTGCTTCTTAAATAGAAGAGGCAGGAGCGTGCGGCTGCAGGTCCTGACTTTTCATAACTTGCCCTAACACCCCCACAAACAGCCATCTCCCTTCCTCTGTTTTTCCCTACCGATTCGCAAAACTTATTGACCGCCCCTCGTAGAAAAAATGATTATTTAGTTTGAAGTACTTTGGAAAAATATAAACAAATAAGGGTTTAAAGTATGATGTACAACTTACAAGCAAATAAATTTTACCTTTGAATATTACAAATATAATCTAGAATAAACTTTGCATCAAAAAACTTTTAAAAAAATATATTTGAAATATATTTCAAAATTAATATAATTGGGAAAAAAATGTAGAATATTTCCTTTATTTTACCTATAATAAAGTGAATGCAATTTACTTTTTAGTGGCTTTTCCTAAAGTAATCTAAGCACATAGCTGACCTTTCTACACATTTGTTACAATAGGTAGATACCTTTTTGCATTTTCTCAGTGCCTTATTTCTACCTACGCTTTTTGCTAATTCCGAGTAGCATCTTTTGCGGGTTTTTCTGTTTCTGGAGTTTCTGGGGTCATATTCTTCTAATGCGCGTTTGCCCGCATTTGAAGACTGTTGGGGCTGGGGTGCATCCCCTACATGGAAGAGGGACTTAATAATAGCTAGTCGAAATTCAGCTATTTGCATGTTCTTGTTTGTCAGCTCCTTGTACATGATAAGTGCATTGACAACAGCTGTATTTAGAAGAAATTCGAAGGCAATTTTGTGGTACCATCTGACTGTTTTTGTGAGAGGTGAGAAGTAACTAGCCATTTGGTCAGAAATGTCAATTCCTTGTTTGGCAACATTATACGATATTATTATTTCTGGTTTAGTTATATCCTCACCGTTACGATTTTTCTTTCCTGTAGTCGCCATCCTCAAGTCATGTTTGGTTAACAGCATAAGAACTTCCCGTTTATCCTTCCATTTTGCTACAACGATTCCATCATTGCTTTCACGCCCTACAATTTCCCCTTTCTTTACTTTTGCTTCAGTCATGGCTTTTGGATTGCACTTACGATTTTTTCGAAGAGTTCCCATTAGATGCGTTTCCTGCTGAAGCAGGGCTCTGGCCAAAGAGACAGACGTGTAAAAATTGTCTGTAGCAAGGGTTCTTCCTTTTCCAAGTACTTTTCTGCAAGATCTAACACTATTTGAGTAGAATGCGTAGATGTCTCTGTTAGGTTACCACGGTCTTGAGCATCCAATATCCCACAGTATACAGAACTTGTATATGTGTATCCTTTTAGATCACATAGCTTGTATAGTTTCACCCCATATTTGTGTGCTTTTCCAGGATTATACTGCCTGAATACGAGACGACCATGCCAGAGAACCATAGTTTCATTTACTGCAATCAGTTCTCCAGGATTCTTGGCATTAGGGAAATTTCTTTCAAGTAATGAAAGTAAATTTCTAATTTTGAATAATCGATCACCAGGAGCAGAATTGTCATTATCTGCAAAATGTAAAAACCGCAATAATAGCTGAAATCTATTTCGTGGCATAATCGATGGAACAAACTCATTCTTGTAGGGTCTCTTTTTACTTCAATAAAGCGTAATTCTTGGATAAATTACTAGTCCCATGTACGTAACACTAGACAAAAACTTCTTCACTTCTGCAACATTAGTGTAGGGAAATCGTCACTCACCCGTTCTCTCTCAGTGGAGACCCGAGATGGTTACCGCAAAAACATCCGGCCTGGAACCGTGGGATCAAACTCGTAACCTCAGCGCCTTGCCACTCGTCGCTATGAAAGGCCTAAAGGTTAAAATGCAAGATCTCCCCTACGAGAGTGATGATATTCAATTTCACCTCAAGTAAGAAATTGGAGACGCGTTTCTCTCAAGTTCAAAGGCTAACGGGAGCCGAGGTAAGACTTGGTGTGAGAAAAACCGTTTGGAATAAGAACCCTCCTGGGTCCGTCCACAAGCACCCCTGCTCCCTCTTACCCCTCCCCAGTGGGGTAACGAAGTATAAATAAGAAACACAGAGGAAAAATGAGGTAGAATACGTCAGTCTCCAGGCTACGAAGTCCCCGGATTAAGGCCGGGCTACCGAGACTGGACAGGTAGATTAATTGGGTTGCCTGACTACGAAGTCCCCTGCAAGAGAGGCAGGGCTACCTAAGGGGCTAAGAAGCAGCTCATCCTCGAGCTAGTCCCTGGTTATCAAACTGAACGTTAAGTTAACTTGTTCAAGTTCAACTTACTCTCGTCAGAGAGACTCCTCCTATCCTGGTGCATCGTAAAAGCCAGGGAAATTCCTCGTCCTTGAGGAATTAAGAAAAGACGAGGGAAAAGGCTCTCCCTCGAGCCCGTTACCCGGTGGCCACACCAAACTCATAAGTTAACTTGGTTGAGGAACCAAGTTTAACTTATTCTCGTCAGAGAAACCCCCCTCCGTTATCCTTGCCCTTGAGGAAGACTGGAACTAAGAAGAAGCTCATCCTCGAGCTAGTTCCTGGTTACCAAACCGACCTTTAAGTTAACTTATTCAAGTTCAACTTATTCTCGCCAGAGAAACCCCCCTTTTCGATCCTCGCCCTTGAAGAAGACCCCCTCCCGAGTACAGTCCTCTCCCATGAGAAATTACGTAACGAAGGAGAAAAGCTCCCCCTCGAGCCCGTTACCCGGTGGTCACACCGAACTCCAAGTTAACTTGGTTTATGAACCAAGTTCGACTTACTCTCGCCAGAGAGGCCCCACCTACCTTGGTGCCGCCTAAAACACCGTGATTGTTCTCCTCCTTGAAGATCCCCCCCCCTTGAATACCAGGTGGACCCCCATCTGCTACCCTCACCAAAGAACCTCATGATCTCAACCACCTCCATCTGGCCGGTCGGCTCGCGTCTTGGAGACAATAACATTCCTGAGGTATTTAAACTCCAGTAGGGACAATTAGCCTATTTCATGTATATTGAAGTGCGTAGCGAATTTAGCCAATTTTGGAGGCTCAAGCTAATTGAAGTAATTATTGTGTATATTAATATTCGGAGGATTTCTGTGGTTAATGTTTAGTTTTTGTGTAGTAAATTGATAAAGTTAAAATATAAGTTTATTTTGGGAATTCTTGTGCGTTTCTCTATATCCTTACGTGTTTGAAACGACTCTTCTTTAAAAACAACAAAAATTAGCACTCTTAGAACCAAGCCTGCTTCATCAAAGAAGTATATCACGACCACAAAGAATACCACGACAAAAGTGGTGTCAGGTGTGAAGTGATCAAAAAAGGGGATTCTCTTACAATTAGTATCTTTCATGCGTGAGGCTCTTCTCATCGGATGATTCATAAGCACCTTGTGAGCATTGATATTTATCTGATGAACAATTAGATTATATATATCGTCTGTAACCATAACATTGAATATATCGATAGGCGCAACATTTTCTGACTGTAATACATTTATTGCAGAATTACTTTCAACGGTAGTGAACTGAATATTTTGTAGATATGTTCCATCTACCATGTACCAAACATTTGATGGTAATGAAATATCATCAGGGTTATGAGAGTCGACTCTTTGGTTAGAGAGAGGCATTTGACATTCTTCATCTGAAATAGATGAGTCTCTAGATTCAGACACTGTTGGCTTATACTCATCTGAACTGGAATCACCACTAAACATGGGATCATCATCAAGATCACTTTCAGAACTTTGAGAACTTCCTTTAGATCAAGATCCATAAAAAGATTTACTTGAGAACATTTTTATATGGGTATTAGTTATTTACGTTTATATTTTATAGATTTATCATCTGTAAAGAAGAGAAATATCAATTACGGTAAATTCTAATGTAGCTATATATATTAGGGGGGGGGAATAAAATGTGGACGCCGGCGGGTCTCACGGCACATGGAAAATATCATATTACTTAAGTGCCGTGTGACCCGCCGGTATCCTCAGTACGCACGCTTACTCAAACACAGTAATATATCATAATACAATCAAATATGTAAAAAAAATAAACTTTCACAAATAAAATACTAGCATATGTCCATTGGTACTTGAGTACAAAAGAGCGAAAACTCCCTCCGGCAGCCAACGTTTTAATCGCAACGCCGCTATCTTTCCCCTCCCGTTTTCACAACATATAACACGCCCTTTTCTCCTCTGTTCCAAGGACTCCTGAGAATGGATATTGCACGAGTATCAACACTCTCCTCACGCGGAACGGGTCCCCCTTCTGCCGAGCTCATGAAAGTTCCTGCCTTTTCGATGGTTGATGTTATAAACACAAATACTTCGTAGCACCCATATCCTAAAAGACAAAGACAGGCCCCTGGGGTCCTATAGCTCGCACCGATCGCCATGCTGATCGTTATGTTGCTTTCATCATCCGGTTCTGGGAATCTTGTCCATGAGCGAAACAAAGATGGCGCAAGATATGAGTTGGACATTGGACATATAAAAGTGGGGAATATAGTAGTAGAGGGTTCTTAGTAGGAGAAAATAGTGGGGAAAAATGGGGAAATTGATAGAAAAGTGAAAATGAAAAGTAGGATGAAAGACAGGTCCCGGGTGATAGCGCATCTCTGGCTTTCTTTGCGTTTTGATATATATATATATATATATATATATATATATATATATATATATATATATATATATATATATATATATATATATATATATGACATTCAAGCCTTTGTAGTAGCGGCTTTTTTGCTCTCTACTGCTTTTTGTGAAGTTTTCCATCTTATCTGGGTTGTTTACACCCAGATTTTGATTTTTTTATTATTTTGTCTATTTTGTACCTTTGTTATTTGTATTGTTTTTTAAAAATTTTTAGCGAGTTTTTCGCGCTAAAATTTGGGGGGAAGTTTAGAAAATTAGCACTTTGCTAATTTAGTGAAATGATATTATATGGCTTTGTTCCTGTTTGGTATTGTGAAAACAATCTAAGTGAACCTTGGCTCTACGTCATCGTCAATGAGTAGTCTGCTGCTCTTAAAAGGTGTTTGCGCGCGTCCTATGTCATCAAAGTCCATGTGCTCAGGTACAAACTTGGGAAAGAGGTGCCGGTGTACTTTGTCCCAGGTCTTAATTGCTCTCAGGTTAAGCTCCACGTTTATGGGGGTTATCTCCAGTTCACCATGGAGCTCACTCTGCCTTCTCATCTCTCTCCTTCGGGTTCCTGCTATGATATAGACCGTCTTATATTAGGCCACCCCGTCAGTAAGGCGGCTTTTTTCCCGTTTATCATTATTTTATGGATAGAAATCAAATAACTTTTAAGTTTTTATATTTGAATAAGTTTATTTATTAATTTAATATGTAATATAATTTTCACCGGTTTCTAACACTAGTCTCCATCATTCTAATAACCTTTCAGTTTGTAAAAAACGTTTGACTTTAATTAATAAAAGTTTTTTGATGTTGTTTCTACCTCTTCATTCTCTTCAGGTGATTCGCTAAACTACTAAAAAGATATTAATCTAATGGGGTTAAGTCAGGCGAGCCTGAAGGCTGACTAATTAGTTCCCAATCTAAATTGATAAGCTCTTGCGATATGAGGTCGCCTTTTGTCTTGAAGAAAGAGCACTCTTGTTCTCCTGATCAATGCTGGCCTTTTGTCTCGAAGAAAGAGAACTCTTCTTCTCTTGATCAATGGCGGCCTTTTGTCTCGAAGAAAGAGAACTCTTCTTCTCTTGATCAATGGTGGCCTTTTGTCTCGAAGAAAGAGAACTCTTGTTCTCCTGATCAATGGTGGCCTTTTGTCTCGAAGAAAGAGAACTCTTCTTCTCTTGATCAATGGTGGCCTTTTGTCTCGAAGAAAGAGAACTCTTCTTCTCTTGATCAATGGTGGCCTTTTGTCTCGAAGAAAGAGAACTCTTGTTCTCCTGATCAATGGTGGCCTTTTGTCTCGAAGAAAGAGAACTCTTCTTCTCTTGATCAATGGTGGCCTTTTGTCTCGAAGAAAGAGAACTCTTGTTCTCCTGATCAATGGTGGCCTTTTGTCTCGAAGAAAGAGAACTCTTCTTCTCTTGATCAATGGTGGCCTTTTGTCTCGAAGAAAGAGAACTCTTCTTCTCTTGATCAATGGTGGCCTTTTGTCTCGAAGAAAGAGAACTCTTCTTCTCTTGATCAATGGTGGCCTTTTGTCTCGAAGAAAGAGAACTCTTGTTCTCCTGATCAATGGTGGCCTTTTGTCTCGAAGAAAGAGAACTCTTCTTCTCTTGATCAATGGTGGCCTTTTGTCTCGAAGAAAGAGAACTCTTCTTCTCTTGATCAATGGTGGCCTTTTGTCTCGAAGAAAGAGAACTCTTCTTCTCTTGATCAATGGTGGCCTTTTGTCTCGAAGAAAGAGAACTCTTCTTCTCTTGATCAATGGTGGCCTTTTGTCTCGAAGAAAGAGAACTCTTGTTCTCCTGATCAATGGTGGCCTTTTGTCTCGAAGAAAGAGAACTCTTCTTCTCTTGATCAATGGTGGCCTTTTGTCTCGAAGAAAGAGAACTCTTGTTCTCCTGATCAATGGTGGCCTTTTGTCTCGAAGAAAGAGAACTCTTCTTCTCTTGATCAATGGTGGCCTTTTGTCTCGAAGAAAGAGAACTCTTCTTCTCTTGATCAATGGTGGCCTTTTGTCTCGAAGAAAGAGAACTCTTCTTCTCTTGATCAATGGTGGCCTTTTGTCTCGAAGAAAGAGAACTCTTGTTCTCCTGATCAATGGTGGCCTTTTGTCTCGAAGAAAGAGAACTCTTCTTCTCTTGATCAATGGTGGCCTTTTGTCTCGAAGAAAGAGAACTCTTCTTCTCTTGATCAATGGTGGCCTTTTGTCTCGAAGAAAGAGAACTCTTCTTCTCTTGATCAATGGTGGCCTTTTGTCTCGAAGAAAGAGAACTCTTGTTCTCCTGATCAATGGTGGCCTTTTGTCTCGAAGAAAGAGAACTCTTCTTCTCTTGATCAATGGTGGCCTTTTGTCTCGAAGAAAGAGAACTCTTCTTCTCTTGATCAATGGTGGCCTTTTGTCTCGAAGAAAGAGAACTCTTCTTCTCTTGATCAATGGTGGCCTTTTGTCTCGAAGAAAGAGAACTCTTCTTCTCTTGATCAATGGTGGCCTTTTGTCTCGAAGAAAGAGAACTCTTGTTCTCCTGATCAATGGTGGCCTTTTGTCTCGAAGAAAGAGAACTCTTCTTCTCTTGATCAATGGTGGCCTTTTGTCTCGAAGAAAGAGAACTCTTCTTCTCTTGATCAATGGTGGCCTTTTGTCGAAGAAAGAGAACTCTTCTTTTCTTGATTAATGCTGGCCTTTTGTCTCGAAGAATGAACATTTTTCTTCTCTTGATCAATGCTGGCCTTTTGTCTCGAAGAAAGAGCACTTTTTTTCTCTTGATCAATGCTGACCTTTTGTCTCGAAGAAAGAGCCCTCTTTTTCTCTTGATCAATGCTGACCTTTTGTCTCGAAGAAAGAGCACTCTTCTTATCCTGATCAATGCTGGCTTTCTCCCTCAAGTGCCCCATGTAAACGATCCAACTCAGCACAGAAAACCACTTCGGCGATAGTCTGATTTGAGTTAAAAGGTTCAAAATGGATTCCGCTATTCATATCCCACCAAACGGACAAGAGAATCTTCCGAGAATGAGGCTCCTGTTTCAGTTGGGGTATTAGTTTCCCCCAAGATTAAACATTGTCTACAACAGAGGTTGTCAAATCACGTCCCTCGAGCCGGATCCGGCCTGCGAGGTTAGTTCATCCAGCCCGCCGCGTACAGCTCTGCCATACTTCCTACTTGTACAGCAATAAAGAAACGTGGCAAGATATTTCACATTGTTGCCACGCAAATAGCGTTGCTTGTGTTAATTTTCACCATAGTTTTAAGTAGGATAAATAATGTAATACCTATGTTTAGAATAAAATTTGGCGGGATATCAGTAGAGTATATGCTATTTTCTTAATAAAAATAAATACCTTAAAAGCCTCCCAAGCCGCCATACTCAGGCCGTCCAATTTTTATTCATAAAGTTTCATTAACATAACATAACATAACATAATTTCACGGATGACAAAAGCCACAAGGGCCTATCAAAGGTCATCCGCATCCGTCAAAACCCACCCACAAAAAGCACCATCACCAAAGTCCCCCACAATATAATATAACAGATTACAAAAGCCACAAGGGCTCATCATAGGTCATCAGAGTCAAACGGCTTCTTTTTTAAGGCACCCAAACTACCAGGAAAACTACATCTAGAGGATTGCGTCAAGAAACAAGGGTATCACCAATCAAGGCTTGTACTTTGTACTTGATTGATCATAACAATGTTGATGACGTTAGGTTATGTTTTTCTTGCCGTTTGTTTATTTGTCTGTTTAACGTCTCTAAAATATATCGAAAGCTACTTGACCGATTTTTCACAGGGTTCTGTGTTTTTGATTTTCAGATCTTTTTTTTTCGCCCTTCATTATGGCTACTAAGAAAAGAAAGGGGGATGCCGAGTGTCACATTTTCAGTGAAGAATGGTGAGAAAAGTATGTTTTTGCGGAAACAAACAACCAGGCAGCTAGTTGCGTGATATGCAGCGAAAGTGTTGCCGTTTAGAAAGAGTTCAATCTTCGGCGTTACTTTGAAATAAAACATCTGTCAATATATTCGAAGTTTTCTGGAAAGTTGCATTCTGAGAAATTTGAGTCCATGAAACGTGATTTTGAATATTAAAGAAATCTCTTGACGAGAAAGTTTGCTAAAAATGAATCTGTACAAGTTACAAAATAGTTTAAATGATAGTAGAGCAATGAAAACCGTTTACTGACTTCAACTTCATCAAAGAGTAGATGATGGAAGCAGCAAATGACTTGTGTCCTGAGAAAGTCGATTTGTGCGGAGAACAGAAGAATCTAGAGAGAACAAAGTGCTACAGATACATGAGAAAGCTAAGAACTTTTTGAGGTATTCTCTGGCGCTGATCTCTCGAGTACGTCACAACCTTTCGTGTTCATTCGTGGTGTTAATGTGGACTTTTAGATTACGGAAGAGTTGGCATCCGTTCCAACCATGCACGGAACAACAACTGGAGGAAACATTTTCATGGGGGGCAGGAAACTATGAAAGACTATAACCTTCAGTAGAATCAGTTCGATGTGTTGCAGTTGAAGGGGGAAAAACATGGCTGGAGTGAGGAAGTGTCTGATGGCGCAGATCAAGACTCAGTTGGAAGAGCTTCAAATCCCGGGCGCTCTTTTCATATAATGAATGCATCATACAGCAGCAAGCACTCTTTGGAAAAGACTTGAATATTTCTTTCGTACTGAAACCAGTCGTTTCCACGGTAGACTTCATTCCGGGTCACGCATTTAATCACCGCCAGTTTCAGGCTTTTCTTGAAGAAGATGTCTTGCTTATTTATGACACAGCAGCGAGGTGGCTCAGCTGCGGTAAAGTCCTGTTTCGTTTTTATAAGCACCGAGAAAGATATAGCTGATCCGCTTCTATCGGATCCCACCTGTCTGTTAAAGTTGTCATTTTTGGTTGACACCACATCTCAGCTCAATAAATTGAACTTGAAACTACAGGGCAAGGATAACCTGGTCTGTGATCGCCACAGAATCATCAAACGATTTCGGAGAAAGCTGACAGTGTTTGAAGCACAACAGGATGGAGGAAACATCTCTGATTTTCAGTGTTTCAGAGTTTTGCGCTGGAATCGCAGATGTCAACCTCGAGTTCCCGAAAAATATTATTCGTGACTTGAAGAAGCATATTTTGGAGGGACTTTCAGATCTCACAGAATTCAAAGTGACATTCTTCTGTTCCAGAATCCATTTGATTGTAACCTTGGTGACGTGCCATTCGAACTAAAGTTGGAGCTCATTAATTTGCGATCAAATGACTTGATGAATGCATCATACAGCAGCAAGCACTCTTTGGGAAAGACTTAAATATTTCTTTCGTACTGAAACCAGTCGTTTCCACGGTAGACTTCATTCCGGGTCACGCATTTAATCACCGCCAGTTTCAGGCTTTTCTTGAAGAAGATGTCTTGATTATTTTCATTTTTTTTCCGGGTATTTTACACCCGGATTTTGGTTTTTGTTTTGTGTTGTTTTTGCTTGTTTGTTTGTTGTTGTTTTTTGGCGATATTTCGTACAAAATTTTAGGGAAGTATTTAATAAAAACTAATATTAACAAATGCTAATATAGTGGATAATTTCGCTTGGCTTTGTTAGTGATTTGTGTTGTGAATTGGTTTTTTTTACTTTAAGTGAGCCTTGGGTCGACGTCAATGTCAATCGGTAGTCTACTGCTTTTAAACGATATTGGTCGTCTTATGTTGTTTAAGTTGTCAAAGTCAATGTGCCCGAGCACAAACTCGGGAGGGAGGTGCCGGTGCACCTTATTCTAGATTTTGGCTGCTCTGAGGTGAAGCTCCACGTTTATGGGGGTCATCCCCAGTTCACCATGGAGTTCACTCTGCCTTCTCCCTTCTCTCCTTCGGGTTCCAGTAATGATATATACTGCCTTATTCTGGACCCTTTGCAGTTTAAGGACTTGGGTCTTGGAAACTACGTTTATAGGGATCGGGGGGTACAGGAGTTTTGAGCGAATGCACGCATTGTAGATTTTGAGTTTGTTGGAGGTGCTCAGGTTTACGAATTTGAAAAATTCACCCAAGTCCCTCCATGCATTCTCAGTAGTTTTCGCTACATGATTCCTATACCCACCAGTCGTAATATGCAGTCCCAGAACCGTGCCCTCCGTGCTGTATAGGATGCGTGCACCCCCCACACGGATGTCTGCAGGTGTCCTTCGGAATAATGGAATTACACGGAACTTTGGGGTATTGGTGGATATCTTCCATCTTCTTTCGAAAGAGTTGATGTTTTCGATTTCCACTGCCGTACTCTGTGCCATGAAATTCGCATTCCGATAAGGCCCCGTATATATCATTGTTATGTCGTCCGCAAATTGGACGTACAAGGAACCTTCAGTCAGAGGTTGGGGAAGGTCAATGGTGTAAATGTTATAGAGCAGGGGACTGATGCACCCGCCTTGCGGCACCCCCGCCTCGAGTTCGAACTCAGGGCCACTGTAACCTTTAATACTCAAAAACGCCCTCCTCTCCATTACGCAGTCACAAAGGATCCTCTCAAGTATGGGATTGAGGCCCAGTTGTAAGATCTTGTATTGTAGGCCTCTCTTTCATACTTTGTCAAATGCCTTTTTGACATCGCGTAGCACCAGATTTGCGTGGCGTTGCCCTGATTTTACTTTTGCCAACTTCTCGGTAATTACGGCTAGCGCCGTGTCTGTTCCTCGCTTCGCTCGGAAGCCATGCTGTTGGTTGTTGTGAGAATTGTTATTCTCGAGGAACGCATTTACCCTATTGGCCAATATCTTCTCAAAGACTTTCCCTAAAAATTCTAAGAGAGATATAGGCCGGAAGTTAGCTGGACTGCCCGGTGGCTTACCGGCTTTTGGAATGAATATCATTTTCGCTACCTTCCAGTGGTCAGGGGAGTAACCCACATTCAGGCACGCGTTTATGATATTCCTGAGCCCCAATAAGATGTTGGGCGGGGCTCGAATAAAATTCTCCTTCGTCAGTCCTGTACGTCCCAGGGCTCGCTGTCAAAAGGACTTTAAGGTTATTGAGAGCTCCTCGGCAGTAATTCTACCGCCGAGTCCTTCCATTTCCCTATCCTGTGATACGCAATGGTGAGGGTGGGTTCTGTGTATTTGATCATTCAGGTCGTTAATAATTCCGTCTTCGAAGTCCAAATCGAAGTCATCATTCTCTTCCGGGGATATCTTAAATATAGATGCTCAAAAGAGTCTGAATTCCTCTTCGATTCTTTCCACGTCAGAAATTTCAATGTCATCACGTCTAAGTTTTATAGTCTTTGCTGGCTGTCCGCCTTTTAGTCGTTTTACCGTCTGCCAGAATGTACGTGAGTCGGTTTCTACGTTTAGTCCGTCAATTAAATTATTCCAGAGTACATTCTGTTGGTCCCTTATAAAAGTCATTAGTTCGTCACGTATGAGTCGTGTTTGTCGGTGTGTGTTGATGTTGGGGCCAGTGAGGTTCACTTCATTGATCCGTTCCCTATACTCCCTCGCGAGGGATTTCATTCTAGGGGTCCATGAGGGGGCAGGGAGAGTTTTATATTTAACTCGGGGGACGGCTTCCTTGTCGGCTTTTAATAAATTTTCATTCATTTTATCCAACTCTTCGTCAATTTCTTCTATGGAGGCATTAATTAAGGGTTCTGGGTTATAACTTTTGAGGAGTTGTTTATACTTATCCCAGTTGGCTCGAGCGTAGCTCTTTCGCTCTGGGATAGGGATTTGCATGGGGGAAGTTGAAACTTTAATAAGGATAGCCTGGTGGTCGCTGGGAATAGGGGTGCCCGGCTCAATATTACTGGTTAGTACAATATCTGGTTTGGTGGCTGACCTGTGTGTGATGAATGTGGGGAAGTCTGGTCCAATTCTAGTCATAATGTGTCTATCGATAAGTGTGTCGAGATTCCTACCTGCTGGGTTGGTCGACGTATAACCGGAGGCAGCGCTTCTTGCATTGAGGTCACCGGCAAAGAGAACGGTTCTGCCGTGACCACATAGCTGCAAGAAGTTGGGAAGGGGAAAATACCTTCTCCTTGGGGGTTGGTACCCCGTTGCCTAGACCAAGGGTCCCACTGCCGTACGGATTTCCACAGCGAGGTAAGATTCGTCGAGTCCACTTATTGATTTGAAGTCAAGACCTCTTTTCACAACTATAGAGCATCCGTCAAAACGTTCTCCGCTGTGATTTTTGGTCAAGACTTCGTAGGGAAAATTTTTAAGTGTGTTTGTGTCATTTATTCCATGTTCGGAAATAAATATAACGTCTGGGTCGCATTGTCTCAATACATTTCCGTACACTGTCTGTTTATTTGTCCATCCGTCGGAGTTAAAGTGTAATATTTTTAAAGTCATCATTGTATAGTTCACTTAAGGGTTCTTGAGTGTGATAGGATGTTTTTAGGACTTATTCTCTTACGAGCTTAGGTCTTTGTGGAGTGTTAGGTGGCGTGATATTTTACCTGTACGTTTTTTTCCTGTATTCGCCGTCAGTAAGGGTGACAAAGTTATCCGGAGTCAGTTTGATCAAGACTTGGAGTAAAGCCTCCTCGACCTGCTTTTCACTGAGCTCGTCCGAGGTAAATTCCCATTTGTATCTTCTGGCTATTAAACCTTCAGATACATCTAGGGCATCCATCTCCTTAGGGTTAAGGGGACCTTTCAGCAGCGAATACCTTCAAGTTAATTTTTCTTGAATGATATGCGTGCCTAGATTCCCTCTTGCAAGAAGAGGACGATCTCGGGCGTCTCTGGGGCTGCGAGGTTTTCCGTGAGCGGGGCAAACGTGCCCCTTCCCCTCGGGTCTCGCAGTCTCAGTCTCCATAGCCTCATTGTCAACCTGTGTGTAAGTGTTTGAGTTCGTGTTCTGTGGAGTTTGCGTTGTTTGTTGCTCCGTGCGTGCTTTTGCAGCCTGGATCCTGGGGTCCCTGGAAGAGGCTGGGGTTGTGGCACTGCTGGGAGTTGGGAGCTTCTGACAACTAGTCTCGCACTGGGGTTTGAGACTAATTTTCAAGATCTCCTCTGACCGCGAGTTCGGGGGGAACCACATCTTCTCCATTCCATTATTAGTTAGCATCTTATTTAGCTCATCTGCAAAGCACCCCGGGGAGGAGAGATTCGCAATATGAGCATAATATATGCAACACATAATTTTAGTCGAGTTTTCATTCTCGACGGGGAGAAATGTCGGGTTTCCTTTTGATTCCGCTACCGCAGCTTTTGCAACTTTGGCATAGGTTGTGTTAGCCTTTGTTTCCTCTTCCAGTTTCTTTTGGTTAACTTTCTTCTTCAAAATCTGTTTCTTGATGGGGCAAGCCATGGAGAGCATCTTATGTTCACCAGCGGAGTTGAGACACTTCATGGTGGTGCTCTTACAGCTCCTCCAAGAATGGGTGTCCGACGCGCAGATAGAACACAAGATAGCATTTCCTCTGGGGCAGTTGGTTGTAGTGTGCTCCTCATACTTATAGCATTTGAAACACATTTGGAGGTCGATAAACTCCTCACGCTCGATCTGCTCGGGGCAGATTCGAACGTTGAAGAGGAGCATACTGCCATCCGTAGCCTTTACCGCCATTGCCGAATCCGTAAACACGATTTTGAAGACCTGCGTGTAGTCCTTAAATTTAAGGACTTCCGCTACCTTAGCCCAAGAGTGATTCTTTTCGACCTCAGCATGAATTTCTTCGATGCTGTGGCCTCCGACCCAAGGATCGAGGCGGCGAAGAATGATGCTGCGGTGGGTTTTGATCTGTGGTGGGGTGTGAGGTTTTAAATTGATTTTCTTCAGGGATTCTGCCGCTTTTGGGGAGGTGAGGACTTCGCAGTCGCTCTCCTTTTGGCAGATAGCCGAGTATCCGTTGTGCGTGTCGATCAGTCTCACTAGGGTCACCCCTAGTTCTCCATGGGTAATAGCGAAGACCTTCCCCCGATCTGGCTTGGGGCCATCGGAGAGGGTCCTCAGCGGTATCCGCCGAGTCTCCCGCATTTATTTTTCCATTTCCACATTAGGGTCCGGAAAAACCAATTTTTGTGAAGACTCGGTGTGCTTGGCTGTGTTCGTGTGTGTGTGTGTGTGTGTGAGATTTTTTACCAGTGAGAACAGAGCTAGTTAAAGAGGGTAGTCCCTGTCCAAAGAAAAAATGAATACAACCCGAGCAAAAATGGCACTTTACCTTACGTGCAGGCACTTTTCGAGAGCCTGCAGGTCCTTGGTCCACTTCAAAGGGAGTCCGATGAAGAAAACGGAGGGGAAGGATGGAAACAAGTTCACCCTCGCTCCTGGCGCACGAAGCGAGTGAAATTTCACTTATTACTGCAATGCGTACTGTCACTTTCCACGTAAGCTGCGAAAGAACTCGTAAGCGAGGAATCACTTTAACGCGCGAAACACTTTACACAATTCTCGTGCGAAAACAAACAAAAAGGTTTTGCTGTATCTGTACGAACTTACGTAAAGAAGAACGAGACTGGCTCAGGCAAGCAAAGCAGTCACTTCATAATTGTATATTTTAATATACTCTGAAGGCAAATCGACGCTATGCTCGGAAAGGAGGATGATGTCTGGGTCCAGGTTCCTTATAATCTCGTTGTATATTCTTTTTTTGTTTGTCCATCCTTTCACATCGAGGGAGAAGATTTTCAACTTACTGATATATCCAATTTGACTGTCCATGATTTTTAGTTCTTATGTGGTTGTTTAGGTTTATTCCCGTTTTCTCTTGCTGGTGATCTTTTCCTCCCGTTTCTCTTCTTAGATTAAAGTAGGATTCCTCATTTATCGCTATTATTCCTTGTTTCAGAGCCGCTAACATGTTATCTTCATTTATGTCCGCTTCATAATAATACTTATACTTCCCTTTCATGATCCCTGAGATGATGTCAGCTGTTTTCGATATTTTAGGTAATGGTTCGGACGGCGAGCCGTATATCCTCATGCCTATTTCATCAGTTGGTTTCCACAGTTTATACATTTTTTCTGAAGGCTCTTACACTATTTCCATGTATGATCTTTACCGGCGCATTCAGAATATACTTTACCCTCGAAGGGGCACTCCTTTGTAGGGTGTTTCTCTAGGAAATAACACGAGAAGCACAAATGGACCAGAATGAACACCTCACGCTCTATGCAGGATGCAGAGACTTTGGAATTGAACATCACTGATCCATTTTTTTAAGCTTTGTTCACCATTTCGGTTGTTTTTGGAATGTCACTTTAAAAACGTGACTATACTCCTCTCCTTGGCGGTTTTTAAATTTCTACACTTCTTCTATTTTGGCCCAAACTTGCTTAGACTCAATTTCATGTTTCATTTCCTGTAAGGGTCTATGCGTCGACAGACGATCGATCGCTGAGCCGCAACTTGAGGGGGTACCTTAGGAGCGAGGCCGATCTTCTCGAATTCTTCTTTTGACTTCGTACTCAGTATCTTGTCAATATCCTGAGACGTGTCGCATATGGCTAGGTAACCATACGTCTGTTCTTTGACTCGGCAAAGTGCAATTCCTAGTTTTGAAAAGGCAAGTTCAAAGACTTTTTCCCTTGTATGCTTCTGACAGCGCTCAATCATCCTGAGGGAAATGCGCTTTTCGCCATAGGGGTCGTCCATGACGGTCCCAAGGCGGTGGTTTCCTCTGCGAACCTAACAGGCCCCTATTGCTGGGTGTTGACCTAATACTATTCACTGAGTTCTCTTTTATCTGCTCTACCTATAATCGTGTCTAACAGGGTCCACCTACCTGTCCTGACCACTCCACCCCAGACTGGGGTCCCCACCTTCGCGCTCCCTATAGAGCTTCCTTCGGGGGTTCGGACACGTCAGAGAAAGGCGGTTTCTACAGACCTTGAATATGAAAAAAGTTATCAGAACTCATGATGTGCTGCTGTGGTAAGAAAAAGATCAAATTCTTCCGCTGGTGATCCGAGCGAGGCTCTCAGGAGTGCGTTCGCGCGCGAGCGCACGTGTGTAGCACAGGTATCCGTGGACAAGGTTGTGGGAATTAAGAGAAGAATAAACTTCCCCACCCACAATCCGCTGGCAGCAGTAGAAAATTTCCTTGCAGTTCTCCTTCTTTTCCTATGAAGGGGCAGGTATCCAACGATTGAAGCAGTCCAATAAAGTTAAGCAAATTACAAATTACAAATTAGGTTAAAGTGGTGAAATTGTGTGGTAGGTATATAAAGGTGTGAATATGTTTCCTAGTTTGCCCTGGTGTTAGGGCATCACTAGCATTCTTCATGTTGTGTTTAAAAATAAAAATTCCTCCGTCAAAAAGTAGCTGACTGTCATTGACAGCCAATTTCCTCCGTTATAATATATATATATATTTCTTTATGTGATAGGTATTTCCACCTTCGAAGCATTCAAGCCTTTCAAGGTTGTTTTTCTTGCTGAATGAATCTCAGTTTTGAATACTCTGTAATCTTTTTAATATGGGCATTTAGCCTCTTTTCTTCGTTTGAGTTTTGTTGACACTGTTTAGTTTTCTTGTTATCAGATGGGTATTGGGAATTGGGCACTTTGCCTCTTTTTATTCTTAAATTTTCATTATTAGGTTTGGGCACTTCACCTCTTTTATATTTAAATTTAGTTTTAATTTTATTAATTCCTACTATGTTTATATTGGGGGGGGGAAGGGGGAGGGGACTTTAATGTGGGCACTTCGCCTCTTTTTTCACTTGGTTTCTTAAAATTGTTAACTTGGTTGGACTAATTGTCAAACGTTTGAGTTTTAGAATCATAGAATTTTAGAGTAGTGGACTAACACTACGTAAACATAGGTAGTACCACTTCTCTCGCGCAGGTTCTACTGCTTGGGAACAGAGCAGTTCTACCTATAGCGCGTCTCCGGTTTGCACGAATATTAATGTTCAGGTTCAAGTTCGGGAGTATATTTTGGTCTAACTTGTCCCATGTCTTTCTCCCTAGCCTTTGGATCTCCGTGTTGATCGGCTTTAGACCGATTCTTTGTTGAAGAATCGATTGCCGAGTACGGTCGATCCTTCGCGTGCCTGTAATCAGCAGCGTGGCTTTATTCTGCACTCTCTGCATCGTTCTGAGAGAGGTACAGCTTGCCATCTGCGTGATCACGGCCGGGTACACCAGGACTGGGCGTACCAAGGCCATGTACAGTTTTTTGATGTTAGGCACGCTGAGGCCTCGGAAACGGTAAAGTTTCTTTAGCTCTCGTTTGGCTAGGGAGACTCTGGTATTCATGTGCGTCTTATATCCCGATTTGAAGAGTCGTAAGCCCAGGACATTACCCTCGTTGGAGTACGGATAGTTCTCGTTATTGACGACGACGTCATCAACTTTCCGGCGGTTCATTGGAATGATAGTGAACTTCTGGCGGTTGGTCTTAATTTTCCACTTTCTTTCATATCTATTGATATTTTCAATTTCGACAGCTGTCGCCCTCGCCTGGCTTCCAGAGTTCCTGAATGGACTCAGGACGATTTGGGTGATGTCGTCTGCATATTGCAGATACATCGAATCGTACCTTACTGGAGCAGGTAGGTCTATTGTGTACACGAGGTACAGCAGAGGGCTGAGACAGCTGCCTTGTGGAACTCCCGCCTCGAGTTCGAATTCGGGTCCTTTGCAGCCCTCGATTGAAATTCGGGCTCTCCTATCGGAGATATAGTTGCAAAGGATCCTTTTCAGGAGTGGGTTAAGCTGGAGGTTAAGGATCTTGTACTGTAATCCTCTCAGCCAAACCTTATCGAAGGCCTTCTTTACATCACGCAGCACCACGTCTACGTACCGCCTCTCAGCTTTGCTGCAAGCGAGTTTCTCCGCAAGGAGGGCGAGGGCTGTTTCCGTTCCTCGTCCCTTGCGGAACCCGTGCTGCTGAGGGTTGTGGGCTCCCAGCTCGGCAAGTTGCTCTTGAAGCCTGTCAGCTAGGAGTCTCTCGTAGACTTTTGCAACGAATTCCAGCAGGGCGATTGGCCTGTAGTTTCCTAGTTGATCAGGGGGTTTACCTCCCTTGGGTATGAAGATCATCTTCGCAATCTTTAAACCTTCCGGGAAGTAGCCCGTGTTCAGGGAAGCGTTGTAGATATTAACGATTCCCTGAATGATCTGCTGTGGGGCGTTAACCAAGTTGTTTCTGGTGATACCCGTCCAGCCTGGTGCCTTTTGTCGAAAGGCTTTTACAGTGGCCATGACGTCCTCTGATGTTATGGGGCGTCCATGGCCCGCCATCTCCCTGCCTTCGTTGGCTTGCTGTAGTGAGTGGGTGCGATGCATTTCCTGATTTAGTTGTTCAATCAGTTGGCCTTCGAATTCCTGGTCGAACTCAGCGTTTTTCTCGGGGGTAATCCTGAAAACGCTTTTCCAGAAGTTCCTGAACATATCCTCGAGAACCACCGGGTTCTCTACGTAGTCTCCGTTCTCCTTTATCCGAGCCTTGGGTCTTGGAGTAAGTCCCTTTAAGTTCCTGACTTGGCGCCAGAACTTAGCCGGGCTAAGTTCGCTGTCGACTTTGGCTATCAAGTTGTTCCATATTTCCTCCTGCTGGAGGTTGATAGCCCCTCTAAGCTCTGAGCTTAGGCGTCGAAGCAGCAAGCTCCTTTCCCGGCTGGGACCCTCCCGTCGTACTTCTTCGTACACTTCCCTGTGAACGCGAGCGATATCTCTCATCTCCTTTGTCCATCTGGGCTGAGGAGGTGTTTTATACCCTGTTACGGGTATGCTCTCGCGGTCCGCGTTTAGTATGGACGTTGTTATCCTCTCCAACTCCCTGTCAATCTCTTCTAACGACGCCGTGCTGAGGTCAGCTGGCGCATAGTCACTGAGTCGCCGCTTGTAGCGATCCCAGTTGGCCAGGGCGTAGTTTTTCCGGAGAGGGGCTGGGAGCTGGATTGGTGCGAGAGATACTGTAGTGAGAATCGCTATGTGATCACTAGGGACTGTTGGGCCTGGCTCGCTATGGTAGTTGAAAGGGAAGCCTTCACTTGTTAAGATTATGTCAGGTTTAGTAGCTGACCGGGAAGTGATATAGGTCGGAAAATCCGGCCCTATCCTTTGAATGTTCTTTCTTCCCATAATCAATTCCAAGTTTCGGCCTCTATCGTTGGTGCTACCATAGCCCGCCGCACGGCATCTGGCATTGAGGTCTCCCCCTAAGAATGCCATTCTGCGGTGCCCGAACAGTGTGTAAAAGTTGCATAACGGGAGATATGCTCGTCGAGGGGGTTGATATGCTGCAGCTATCACGAGGTCTCCGACCAGGGTGTGTACCTCAATTGCCACAAAGGACTCATCGAGTTCTGGTAGTTGTTTGAAGGAGATGTTCCTCTTGACAGCTATTGCAGCACCATCAAACCTTTCCTGGGAATGGTTCTTCATGATCACTCTGTAGCCCGGTATTTTAATGCGACCAGCTGTAGTGTCGATACCGTGCTCTGTGATGAGAATGATGTCGGGGTCGAGCACACGGAATATGTTACCATATGCCGTGGCTTTCTCCTCCCATCCATTCACGTTGAGTGTCAGAATCCTCATTCTGTTGCTTACTCTCTCCATCTATTTGTCACTTAGTGCTTCTGGTTGATGTTCTTTTTCCTCCCGTTTCTCTTCTTCCTAAACTCAGCGTTTGAGATCTGCTCGCATGTGCTGTGATGTAGAATCACATTTTGCGCGAGCAGGGCCTCCTCCACTGTTTCGGGATCTACCTCTGAGTCATATTCCCATTTGTAGATCTTGGACCTTATGCCCTGGAATATGCTCCTGCTTTCCATCTCCTCCGGGAAGGGGAATTGTTCACAGGCGTATATCCTTAGGTTAATATAGTTCGCCCTTATCTTCTTCACTCTCTTCTTCTGTTCCTTCTTATCCTGGGGTTTGGGTGTTTCAGTGTCTGAGGAATCTGAGGATTCCGAAGAACTGCTATTATCAGAGTTGTTATTTGTCGCCGATTCTTGTTTGACATGGGTGGGAGCAGGAGTTGTCGCCTCGACTGCTACTTTACGTGCTTTCTTGTTTGGTTTCTTGACTGTTTCTGTGAGTGTTGTGGTTGCAGAATTCTGCTCCTTCGGGGTTATCTGCAGATGCAGTACGTTTCCTGAGGGGGGGTTGTCCGGGAACCACATTTGTTCCATACCATTCTTCGCTAACATTTGGTTCAGAACCGTTTCAAATGTGCCCGGGCGAGCCAAGTTCATGACGTGTGCATGAAGGATGCATGTCATTATTTTGGTGGAGCCCTCGTTTTCGATTTTAAGATACGTCTTCTTGGCGTCCACCTCAGAGATGGCCGCCTTAGCTGCCTGGGCGTAGGACGTGTTCGCTCTACGCGTCTCCTCGTTCTTCTTGGCTTCCTGCTTTTTTCTCATTATCTCCTTTTTGGCGGGGCATGACATGGCCATAGTCCTATGACCTTGCCCACAGCTTATGCACTTCACTGTGTTGTTGTCACAGTTGCGCCAATTGTGGCCCTTCAGGCTGCATTTGGAGCAAGATTCTTGAGGCTCCCTGCAGTCTTTGGTGGCGTGAGATTCCATCTGAAAGCACTTAAAACAGAACTGGACTGGGGTGTACTCTCCCTTTTCCACCTGCTCGCCGCTGATCTTGGCATTGAACATTAGCAGTCCTTGTTCCTTGGCCTTATGTGCCATGGTAGTCTCCGCAAAGACCACCTTGAACACATGTGTGTATTCACCACCGTCCCTTCTGTTCAAAAACTTAATTACCTCGGCTACCTTGGCCCAGGCTTGCCGCAGCTCTATCTCTTCACGGATCTCCTCCGCGGTATGCTGCCCAATCCATGGGTCGATTCGACGACATACCACGCTCCTGGGGGCCAGAATCTGGGGAGGGGGGGTACTGCTGGCTGCAGTCCAATGGCTCGCAGCGCTTCTACTGCCCTTTCTTTGGTTATTTCCTCGATATCCTTTTCCTTCTCGCAGATGGCGATATAACCGGAGGGGATATCAAGCAGCCTAACCATGGCTATGCCCAGTGCTCCGTACACGGCCTCAAAAGTGGACTCTCTGCTGGGCTTGGGCTGCCCGTCGACAACCCGCAGAGGAATCCTGGTCGTGTGGTCCTGGGCCATCTCTTCACAAGAGTGGCCCTTCAGTCCAGATATTTGTTTGTCTCCGTCCGCTCTCGATGTGGGTGATTGGTATTTCCTCAGATTGGTGCTCCTTCTCTTCTCGGATTATTTATTGGGGTAGTTGGTGACTCCCACTACTTCATCACTAAGCTTACGTGAACTGAACTGCCAAATGGGGGGGGGGGGGGGGTGAATGATAGAGGGTGGACCCGGGCGAGGCCCCTCAGATGGGTGATGAGTGGCGGACTTGATGATGGGTGGTGATAGAATCAACTACCACCACCCGGGGTGCCGCCCCATCTGGGGTTTGGATATCGATGCTGTTTCCAACTTACACAGGGACGGTTGTGTGTCCCCCTGTGGTCTTGGCCGGAAGCTACCCTTAGAGATTAGAGCGAACTCTTCCCCAAAGCTTTCAGCATCGCCTCGTAACCGGGCGGTCTCTTCCGTAGAGTTCCACAGTGGGCTAATCCTCAAACCTGCTTTCCTTTACGTCCCCAATTATGTCTATCAAAGTGGACCGACATAGTTGTGGCGAGACTAGATGAGTGGCAGATCAGTTCATTTCAGCTTCGCGACTCCGTAGAGGGAGGGGGGGGGGGGTTAGCACGACATCAAGTCTTCTTGGTGCCGGTATAAAATTCCTGAGCGAATTCTCCCCGTAAGGTTGATGAGGCAACAAAACTTGGCGTCTTGAGCTTCCCTTGTCTCAAACTTTTCCTCCTTTATCAAAAGTGAGATCTTCTCAGCGTCGACTTTTAATATGAAATTCTGCTGCCTTCATAAAGTTAAGATTTAAGTGATTGAAGGTTAAGTAATTATAAGTAAACTAAGGCACGAAAGTTTAAATATTAAATAAGCAATAATGGAGGGGCCAAAGAGGACAACTAAAACATTAAATTAAGGAAAAGTCATTTGTAAATTAGATCATTTGGATATAAATGGGACAAACTAAAATAAAAATAAAAATTTCTTTGCACGAGCATTAACCTTATTTCGTTGTAGCTGGGAGTATCAACTGATATTACGGACACAATTAGGCAGAAGGAAAACTATTAAGGGGGATGTGGTTGGTTGTCTATATAGTGAATAATTTGAGGGATGATGAATAATCATTGAGTTCCGGGTTTATTTGTTTAATGTAAAGTGATTCAAGAATTTTTAAAGCCAGAGAAGAGGAGGCAGAAGAGAGTATACTAAAGGAATCAGGGTCGAGCGGGTGGTTATGTTTTAGTGAATGTTCTCGTATAGAGAAGTGTTCGGGTTTGGAGATAGGAATGTTTGTTCTATATGATACTCCGATTTGCTTAGCAATCCTACATCTTAATTGTAGACTTGTTTGGCCTACATAGCGACTTTGGCAGGTCGCACAAGTGAATTCATAAATAATGGAGGAACGCAGGCATAATGGGAGCGATTCTTTGTGTCGAAGGAAAGTATCAACACCAAGAGGATTAGAATTAATTAGGAGATACTTGCATTGGGGAAAGTATCTATTAAAAGTCGAGAGTAAAGCTTTTTTGAATTTAGTGTTATCAAGTGGGATATAAGGCAGTTTTGAAAATATTTTTTGTTTAGGGACAGTTATTAGAGGGGGTTTGCGAGAGAACTTTTTAGATAAGAAATTGGAAGTAAGTCGGTCAAAAAGGTGGTCTGGGAAAAAATTAAAATGAAAAAATCTCCTAAGATATTCATTTTCGGAATGAAAGTGAAACCAAGTTGAACTGATTTGTAAGCTCTGTGTATACTGTTTATGAATGCGGAATGTTTAAAATTAGTAGGAGTGCAACTAAAGAAGTTGGTGCCAAGTTTGGTGGTAGTGCGTTTCCTGTTAAATTTCGAGCCAATTTTTGAAACGGTGAAATCCAGAAAAGAGATTTTATTGTTTAATTCTGTCTCCATGGAAAATTTAATATTAGGGTGTTGTTGATTTAAATAATTTAAAAATAATGGGGCATGATCTTTGTGTTTAAAAATAAGGAAGCAATCGTCGATAAATCTTTTAAACACTAACGGTTTATATTCAACGGGAAAGCCCCTTAACCAGTTTTTTTCCGTGGTAGGATGAAAAAGCATTAGCAAAGTTGGGACCTAATGGAGAGCTCATGGCCATTCCATTGTGTTGAATGTACAAAATCTCATTAATAAAGAACACTGTATTTTCAACGGATAATTTTAATAAAGTAGATAAAAGAGACTTGGTTAGACCTAAAATGTTATCATTTGATTGAAAATGGGTATCGGTTATGATTTTGCAAGTTTCCATGACAGGTACATTTGTAAATAAAGACTACATCGATTGAAGTCATAAACGAGTGATTTAAATCTAATTGAGAAACGTAGCTAACAAATTCGAATGAATCTTTCGAAGTGAATTCTTTGTGAGTGAGAGGTTCAATTATGGGGACTAAAAACTTGGCTAAGTTAAAGCTAGGGGTGTTAATGGTAGATAACATTGGACGGAGAGGTAATCCTACATGTGAGTTTTTGGCCAAGCTGTCGAAGAGGCGGTTGACTTCAGCATCTCTTCCCTGAGCTCGATAATGCAGAAGCGCTCTGAAGACTCCTTTTCCCGTTTTGCTCGAAATAGAGAGGTCCAATGGACCGTCATCTCGATGTACACGGAGAGGTACCATAATTTGTCCGCAGAAGAGGATGCTCTCAATGATCGGAACCAACAAGCGCCGGTTGGTCTCGATTTGCTCCTTCTTCTTCGCCTGTAGCATGGTGTCGACAGCCCTCGTCTGGTTTTGCAAAGTGTCGACAAACCCCCTTCATTTTCGTCATAGCTATCGCGTGATATCCGTGCTTATTGTGACTGCTGAGAAGTTTGGTGGCTTTTTTGTACCTGCACATCCGCTTTAACACCAAGGTGCCCAGCCTATGGTCTCCAACTCCGCCCGTATTTCCGCCGAACAGCACACATGCATCGCAGTATCCACCTTCGTTCAGCAAGGAGTACTTCAGCCAGGGGTATGTGATGCACCAGCTTGGTTAGAATCGCCTCTTATGACCACCTTCTTCAATGAAGGGTAGCGATTCGACAGACGGGGCAATCTGGTTGATTAATGCCACTTTCTCGGAGTCTGTGGCCGCCTTGTTCCCAATGAAGTTGGCAACGTCCACTGGAGCTGCGGGGAGTGCCAGTGTGTCATGCGAAAAAAGAGAGGTGAGTTCCTTGCCCTCCTGCTCCTCAGGGTGAGATGCGGCTTCGCTGTTGGATCTACAGACTGTCGATGTCTAAGTGCTTGGCTGTTGCTCTAGCTCATTGACATCACGCTCGTAATCATCACTCGTCTTGGCCACTTTAGTATTGAAGAGCGAGGTAATCTTCATATCGCCGGATCGCTTCATGGTATACATAATGCATCACATGGAAAAGCCCAGCCGCTCACATCACCCCATGTCCGTAACAATATATAATAAAAAAAAATCACTTACCTTGCACTGCTGTGTTTCAGAGAGAGGATGGCACAGAGATTATGCTGGTGTAGTTGCAAAGAGAGAGAGAGAGAGAGGGTGCTGGAATTAGTTCCGAAAGTGAAAGATGCCAGCGAGCACATGGCCAGCTCAGGCCAGCTGACAAAGAGTGGAAAGGCCAGGCGTGTGAGTCAGGATAGCGTGGTCAGAAAGTCAAGCACACGCGTCGTGTGTCCTCCGTGACTCAAGACACGAGGTGCCGACTTGAAAAGCGACGCAAGCCAGGCACACAGTGTGAAATTTCCCCCTGGTCATGCCCCCCCTGCCCTTGGATCCGCTACTGTTGTTAACATTATTACTTTTTTCGAATTTTATAACGTAGCTTAGGTTCATGTACCTATACATTCTTTAATTTCCCTATTTAGCCACGACACCTATCGATGTTTTATAGAAATTCTGCTTATAACGCCTTGTCTCATTATTAATGGTCAAAAATGAATGACGCAATGAAGGGATAAGGCTAGCTGCTAAAAAACGCCTTGAGAGCAACGCCTGGAGCTTATTCTTGCCAGAAGCAAAACTTAGGGGAAATAGACCGAATAATTTCTTCGCTTAGCAAAAGCGTCTGTCTCGACGGAATAAATGAAATAAGCGGGGTGGGAAGAAGCAGGAGCATTATTGGAAGGTTCGAAATAGACAAACTATGGTCATTCGTACATTTGCACATTTGTTTTGCAATGTGTTGTACGATCATTCGAGGCGTCTCTCACCTGCTGACTTCTGCGTTCTGAAAGAGAAGCTGGTGGGGTAAAATATTTCCTTGCAATCAATCACCCTTAAGAAGAAAGGTATTCAAAATCTCGAGTTCAAACCCTTTGGCTTGGATATATTATGTATGTAATTTGGGGGACATTTTGAAATGAGAGACAAACATACCTCTTAGTTGGACACCTTTCAGTAAACAGTTGAAAAAAAGAATCAAGGAAACCAGTTATGGAATTATTTTGACCCATTAATAGCACACTGCCTCCTACTGTCTTTCTCTTATGCTTCTCTTTCCCTTCTTCTCTTTCTCTTTCCCTTCTCCTTCTCTTTTGCTTCTTCTTTTCCTTCTCCTTCTCTCTCTTTCTCTCTGCCCCTTCCCCTCCCTTCTTCCACCCTTCTCCTCCCCTTCCCTCTCCTCCCCATCCCTTCCCCTCTCACTTCTTTCTCCCCTTCTCTCCCCACTGTCTTCTCTCTTTATCTCCTCGTTCACTTCCATCCCTCTCCTTCCTTCCGTCTCTCCTCTCTTTCTTCTCTCTACTTTCTCTCTCGCTCCTCTCTCCATCTCCCCCCCCTCTCTCTCTTTCTCTCTCTCTCTCAGTCTGTCTCGGTCTCCTCCTATCCTCTCTCTTCTATTTCTCCCCCTCCCTCTATCCCCCTGTTTCTCCCTCTCTCCCCTATCCCTCTTCCATCTTCTCTCTCTCTCTCCGATTAGTTTAACTTCAGTGATTGGAAAACTTCTTGAATCCTTCATCTGCAAGAAAATTGTATTTCATTTAGAATCCAAAAGGTTTGCTTAGAGATTCTCAACCTGGGGGTTCAGAAGTAATAAATCTTGTCTAACGAATTTGCTGGACTTCTTCCAATATGTATTTGAGCAATATGATGACGAGAAGTCGATTGATATTATATACCTAGATTTTCAGAAAGCTTTCGATAAAGTCCCTCACAAATTACTGATGGCAAAACTTAGAGGACTGGGAATTAAAGGAAAAATAGGAGACTGGATTGAAGATTAGTAATCAATGGGTCTGCCTCTGATTGGACAAAAGTGTCTAGTGGTGTTCCTCAGGGTTCTGTGTTGGGCCCCTTGCTATTCATAATTTACATTGACGATCTGGACAGAGGTTTCATGTCAAAAATAGTAAAATTTGCAGATGGCGCAAAACTTTGAAAAGGGATAATTAGTAAAGTAGATGCAGATGACCTCCAGAAAGATATTAATCGTATAGAAAAATAGTCAAGAGAATGGAAACTGCCTATAAACTTAGATAAGAGTAAGGTAATGCATATTGGATGCAGAAATACACACATTATTTAGCTCGAAAATAGCAGAAATAAAAGTTGAGCAAGTTTTAGGAGTATATTCATATATCGAATGATCTTAAGTTTAGTCTTCAATGCATAGAAGCAGAAAAACCAAGATCATCGGATACACAAAGCGACAATTTAAGTGCAGAAACGAAACTCTCGTGCTAAATTTATATAATTCATTAGTTCGCCCACATTTGGAATATCGTGCACTATTCTGGTCCCCACATTTAAAGAAGGATACTGAAAGGCATGAGAAAGTACAAGCAAGAGCGACAAAATAAATACCATCCTTAAGAAAACATAACTATGGAACAAGGTTGAAAAGACTAAATCTCTTCAGCCTGGAAATGCGGAGAATGCGAGGCCAACTAATAGAAACCTTTAAGATATTGAATAGGATTAAAAATGTAGAAGCTGGAATATGGTTCAAGTTAAATGACAATGAGACAAGGAACAACGGAATGAATCTAGTACCGTTGCGTTTTAGAAAAAATCTAACTGGTAACTTCTTTTCATATAAAATTGTTAACCTTTGGAATAAGCTGCCAAGAGATGTAATATCTAGCAAAACTATAGATACTTTTAAGAAAAAAAAACTAGACACAATCATACATACACTCAGCTATTAAATCAAATATAATGGGATTAATTAATATATATATATATATATATATATATATAAATAAGTATAATGACAAGATTGCAAAGATCAGAAAGTAAAATAAATATTCTGTAAAGAACCTGTAGGATTATGTTTTTTTTTTATATCAATGTTGATGTGTTTAATGATAATTTTGATATTAATAATGTGTAACCTGGTAGGTTTCAAAAACTTTATCGTCAAAATTCCTGGTTGTGCTTTATATTTCAACTGAACCAGGTATCGATTCAGTTTTCCGTACCCACGTGGTGGGTGGGAGAGGGAAGGGGGCAGGGAGAGCCTTCACCTTTACTGTCCATTTGTCTCCAGCTCGTAGTTATTTTTGTGTGTATATATTAGATAGGAAGTTCACAAGTACCTTCACGGCATGGACCGAAAGGTATTTTAAGGTACTTGCTTTCCTTGTAACTCATTGTAACTCTCTTTCTCTTTCTTCCAGGCTCTGTAAATGACAGCATTCAACAGGGACCTGAAAAGTGAGCCGAATGAAGCCGCGGAACATTTCTAGGACGTAGCTGGAAGTCGCCATCATAAAATCCTTTTCCCTCAACGGATAAATACATATTTGTCCTTAGAGGCCTCAAATAAACCCTCTACCGCAGCAGTGCCAATAGTAAAACCTGATATAACAGCTATGCTCTTCCTAATCCTTTGTCCTCCTATTTTTCTCTTCCATTTTCTGTTTATCTTCTTCTACCAACTTCTCATATTCTTTTGCACACATGGATAGAGTTATGTTTGAAAGAAAACAAACCCTTCAAAAAACAAATAAAACTTGTGAATAAAAACGTATATTTAAGCGGAAGGGCGTTAGAGGGCTTCAGGCCAAACAACTTAACCACCACCTCTTTGGAAGAGCGTTGCAACATTGACGTTATTTACATCATCTCGTTGACATCAACGTGATTGGGAGCAATGGAAGATTATGGACGAGGGGGACCCAAACGCCATCATTCGTGACAACCGTTGAAATCACCTGATACACTCCGGCTCGACTCCAGACGCAAACACTCGGTGTCGCCTTAGCCTTTGTTGGAACTCAGCAAAATGGCGACCGACAAACCTCATGATCGTGGAGAAAAGGAATTATATATCGATTAGGGGCTGTAGGTGTTGGTGAAGGGAGGTAAGAATATATGGAATAAGTAGTTCAGGGTTGGTGTGAAAAGTATTTATGTTGGAAGGTGTGCGTTCGAGTGAAAGATGACCAGAGTGGTATGATATAAGAGAAAGGGCATAAAGCCAAGGGTGTGTAATATTGCCATAGGAACAGTGAGGGGAGTACGATTGTGAATAGGGAAAGGGCTGTGAGGGATGGGTTCTATGTGGGTATATGGGGATGACCTAGTGAGGGTGAGGGGGATTTGGAAATGTTGATCGAAGTCTCTGTCAGGGTGTGAGGAGAGAGATAAAATTATATGCAGAGAAGAGGTATTCGGGGGTGAGGATGGGTGAAATTAGAGCCCATGGGGTTACCCTTAGGCAAGTGCCAAGTTTTATGAATCTAGGATGGATGGTGAATACTCTTGGCATAAATGGTAGAGATTAATGAATGAATGGTAAGGGTTTGAGTGTGGAATGTGCCCGGGAAGGTGGAAGGTTGTTGCGAACAGTGGTCTCTCGGTCTCTCTCAGTCTCTCACATTCTTTCTCTCTCTCTCTCTCTCTCTATCTATCTATCTCTTTCTCTCAGTATCTCTCTCTCTCTCTCAAAACAACCACCTTGTCGTCGGTGAAAGAGCTTGCGTGATCTGCTTGAGTTAAGCTAGCTAAGCTGGGAGACTTTTAGTCCAGTAGGGTCCCCCATGCCGGTAAGGTAGCTGTAGTAGGATCCTGACTAAGGGTTGTCAAACTTCTCTACCACTTCTTTGATGCTTCTCCTTGCATCCCCCTACCAACTTCTTCGATTCTGTTAGTACTAAGTTTCACCAACTCTCTTCAACTGTCAAAAAATCAAAACAAAAACCCAATAACAAAAAACAAACCTTCATCTCTATTACACATAAGTTGTTTATTAATAAGGGCCTTACCAGCTACCTTATGCCGCGTGAGAAGAGGGGCATTGGAACCTCTTTAAATAACGCCTTTGAGTACTCATAGGTTGCAAGAGACTGAGATTGAAGGGATTTCAGGCGTTTGGGGTACGATTAATGGAGAAATGCTAGGTACCCCTTAGAAGCTTTCTCCTAACGTGTAATTGCCTGATCAGCCCACTGTGACCGCTGCTTGGTGAAAAAAGGCTTAAATGCTCTTTGGTGAGAGAGCTTTTGTGCTTTGCTGGTTGCCAGATTAGCTAAAGATCTCGGATGAAGTCGTGGGCACTTAGCTTTACTATTTGCCTTAAGTCTGGCCGTTTTTAGTTGATTAGTAGGGCTTAGTAGGAAGACAGTTACACCTCAAGCATCCCTGTCGAAAAATCAGAGAACCAGTTCACTGGGGTTCTAGTGGTGCTCAGTTGGGAGCTGCGGCACGATTTGGGACGTCCAACCCAGGGGAGACCTTAGGGTTGGTGTGCTTGGTCAAAGGGTTTATGTTCGCCGTACGACCGAAAACCTCCTGGAAATAGGCGGATGTGATTAGTGCGAGCGAAAATCACAACCAAACGAGAAACAGAAGAATAGAAAACAAAGGAAGACAAGAAGAAGAACAAGAAGAAGAAGAAGAAGAAGAAGAAGAAGAAGAAGAAAAAAAAAATGTAGAGATACAAGAGGAAAGCGGCAAGTCGCTTCCGAAAGGAGAGACTAAGTCGTCTGCAGACAAATGTGCAAGAGTCACCCTTATTGGTGATTATCAAGCACGGGATCTGCAGCCCCTGCTAGCGGCCCGCCTTTACACTAGTGTGAAGGTAAGCTGCCTGCCAGGATGTGGTAACCACCACATCAGAGTAGAGGCTGAGAAATCACAGATTTCTGAGAGCTCAGTCGTTGCTCTGATGGTCAGTGGAAACGACCTCTACCTGAGAAGAGGTAGGGTAGGCCCTAAAGATAAAATCCTCTACACGGTCATGGGTGCCGTGGACGAGTATGGGCTGAAAACCCGCAAGCGTGTTGTAGTCAGGATGCTCCCGAGGAGAGGTCCAACACGGACCGCTCACTCGATGAATGTCTCTTTGAACCGGCGCCTGGCAGATTTGTGTACAGCAGAGGCAGTATTTTTTGTGGACCCGTACCACACCTTTTATGGTAGAAATGATCTCTACCAAAGGGATGGGGTACATCTTTCCTTAAAAGGAAAGGCCTTTCTGTCGAACATCATCCAGGATGTCGTAGAGAGGACCCAAAGGAGTATCCGGCCCAGAGTGAGGGCGGACGTACGCCAGTACGCCCGTGTCACTCTAGGAACGACCTTCTCAGAGGCCGCAGAGAGGGGTGCCTCCTCGCCAACAAACAAGCCGAGAAACAGAAGAGCGTAGGGAGTCCTACAATCGGGGACTCCCTGAAAGTTCTTCTGTTCAATGCGAGGTCAATCAGGAACGGGTTTCATGAGCTCCGTGGCCTCGTAGCGACGGAAGAACCCAAAATGGTAGCCATAACAGAATCGTGGATAAAAACCTCAAACCGAGACTTTGAAGGCGAATTCACGGTTCCTGGCTACCAACTCTTCCACAAAGATAGGCCAGACAGAGAAGGTGGCGGTGTAATGTTGTATGTCAAGGATACAATCAAATCTACCAACTCCAACATTATATACGATCACGAGCTCCTAGGCGTTGACCTAGAGATAGGTGCTGTCAGATACAGGACCCTGCTGCTTTACAGACCCCCTTCCCAACCCGTTGAGAAGGACAGGGAACTGTATCAGCTGCTGGGTGAGCTTGTTCAAGGCAGAGTGTGCATCGTTATGGGCGACTTCAACAGACAAGTTGACTGGGAAGCCAGAGCAGCCTGTGGTGAGAGCGCGCTACTCCTGGAGTTCGCCAACAACGAGTCCTAACTCAATGAGTCAGAGAACCGACGAGAGGAGACAATATCCTCGACTTGGTCTTCACTTCTGAGGATGATATCGTTGAGGATCTCTCTGTAGGCGAAGAGCTCGGTGGCAGTGATCACCAGCTAGTTAGATTTAGCGTCAAGATCCCGAAGGTAAGGTCTGTTGCTAGTCAATCAAGTAAACTTGACTTAAGAAGAGCAGACTTTGCAAGCATTTGTACTGGGCTGACTGATATAAGGCTAGCGGTATGCGAAGATTTTGAGAATTCGTGGAACAACTTCAAAAATAAGTTCATGAGTCTTCAATCAAGTTGAATCCCTCTGAAATGCCTCCGTCGGTATTCTGTTCAACCAAAGTGGTTTAATCGAGAAATCGGCCAACTGATTAGGGAGAAGAGAAATGCGTACCGGCGATCGAAGATCTCGGGTGCCTTTGACGAGTACCGGAGGCTAGCCAGAAGAGTGAAGTCCAGCATAAGGGCGGCTAAGCGTACTGAGGAACTCCGAGTGGCGAGACTCTGCAAGGAGAATCCCAAGGAGTTATTCGGCTATGTAAATAGCCGTAAACCAATCCGTCGTAGGATTGAGCCCTTAGTGGACGAGGAGGGTGCATTAACTCACTCAGATGCAGAAAATGCTAACCTGCTCAATGACTACTTCTCTTCAGTGTTTACTAAAGAGTGTGGTCCCATCCCCCAGCAGACGGATTCCTACTCGGGGGAAAATCTGGAGGCAATGGACTTCACCGAAGGAGAAACAAAGAAAAAGATCGCTGACCTAAAGACGAATAAGTCCACTAAACCGGATGGGTTTCTATCCAAGATGTTGAAGGGAGTGTGCGATGAAGTATCACGAGATATGTGCGCTATCTTTAACATGTCAATCCGGACCGGGTGCGTTCCTAGAGACTGGCGTGAGGCAGAGGTGACTCCGATCTTCAAGAAAGGATACTCCAGCCATCCGTCAAACTACCGACCCATCAGTTTGACTTCGATAGTCGGTAAACTCATGGAAATCATGATAGTGGACAAGATAACGTCTTATTTAGAGTCAAACCTGCTACTGAAGAGTTCCCAGCACGGCTTCCAAAGGCAACGGTCATGCCTGACGAACCTTGTGGAATTCTTCCACTTCGTGTTCAGTGAGCATGATCGGGATAAAGCGATGGATGTTGTGTACCTTGACTTCCAAAAGCCCTTCGACTACTCCGAGAAGACCCTTCATCGTCCGGCCCGCCCCTACTACCCCAGTCCTCCGCAAAATGCCCGAGGCCGGGGCCAGGCTCGACGCCCTCGTGGGAGGAGATCTGCAAGTCGGTCTCGACAGGGCACGAAGGTTCCTCCAAAGCATTAGGAACTCCACTGGCCCCCAACTGGAAGCCCGCATCGTCAGGAGCCGCCGGGCTCTCGGCCTCGACACCCGCTCCCTCTCCGACACTTCGGAGGAATTCGCCGCCGATAGCCCGGGCCCCCCAATCCACTTCACTTCGCCCTCCTTGTCCATCGACTCTTCTGCTTCAGTCTTCGAAGTTTCACCCTGCTCTTCCCCCCCTGTGCCCCTTAGTGATCCCCTGTGCAGAACTGATTTGTTCGATTCACCCCCTCCCGGTGCTCATCTCCCCCGGAATATTCACCCTCAGATCCTTGCGTGTCTTAGAAGGAACATAAGTATCCTCCAGGGTCGACCTCCCCCTCACTCCACCCCTGTGCTCCCTCGGGTGATTTCTATTTTTAGCAGTGACAATGGCTCCGAAGCTTCAAGTGCTCCTAGCTCCTCTTCTGAGGAAAGTGTTTGTGTTAACTCAGTGCCGCCTCTACAGGCCTATTTTGAAACGGCTGCTGCCGAATTGGGGGCTTTATTTATTGAGGAGCCTCCGCTCCCTCCGTTGCCTCCTCCTTGTGTGATACCTACCATTACATGTATACCTCAGGTCGGTTTAGCTGTTCCCACAGTGATTGAAGTGGTTCGCTCTCCCTCCCCTGTGAGTTCCCTCCCGGAAAGTGACATCCCGGAAAACCCGGCCAGTGGCCCCCCTGACATCCTCAGAGGAAACGACAACAAAAACAATGAAGACAACCACAACGATCAAGACAACCAACAGGATCGCCAGCGGGACAACGACAGGAACGAGGATAGGAATTGGGAGAGTCCAGGAATGGACCCCTTGGAGCCCAAAGCAGAAAGGCTCAACCCTAACATCGACCTCGATGTCCAGCCACCGGGACACACTGGAAACACCCCTGGTAATGGTTCGATTAAACTAGCCAGCGGGAACCAGGGTGTCAAGATCTTCCTAAAAAAAGACTACCGACATTGGGAGTCCACTAAGCCTATATGCAGGCCTTGGATTGAACACCTTTTGAACATCGGCATCTTGGAGGAGGGTAAGATTAGGTGTGCACACCCCGTGTTCGGGGTCCCTAAGCCTAATGGTTCAGCTCGCCTCATTTATAATATGTCGGCCGCCTCCGACTTCTTCACTCCTCCCAAGTTCCAGCTGCCTTCTCTCACCAAGGTCTTCGGTCACAAAGACTTACACAAATTGTATGCCGTCAAGATCGACCTCAAGGATGGCTTTTATCAGATAAAGCTCCACAAGCAAGCCCGGCCTTGGTTTGGCATTTCTCTTGAGGACAAGAGATACCGCTTCACGAGACTCCCCATGGGATTTGCGGGCGCCCCCTTCATTATGCAAATGACTATGAGTTGCATCTTCAACGAATGGGCTCGCCTCAGTAACACCACCTGTTTCACCTACTTGGATGACATACTCTGTGTTGGAACACTCAAGGGTCTGAGGAACTTCTTGAAGCTCATCAGGGGTAGCTCGTTCCTCTTCAATTGGAGGAAGTCCATTACATCTCCTTCTAGAACCATCTCCTACCTTGGGTTCCACATCGACCTTCGCCACCGGAGAATTCGTCTCTCCGAAGACACGGCGCGGAAAACTAGGGAGGCCCTCCTGGTCATGGCCGACACTCCTGTCTCTGACAAGGCGTGGCAGAGGTTGGCCGGCCTTTTGAACTTCATTTCTGGCCCCCTTAGACTTCCCTTTATCTGGACGCAGCTGGCTCACCATCACCGAGCCATTGACACCGGCCACTTCTTTCACCTGGTCAAGTTTATTCATACTGCCTGGGTCAAGTGGGACCCTCCGAAAGGGCACCCCCCTCGAATCTATGTTGACGCCTCCCCTTCCGGCCTCGGCCTCTTCGCGGAAGGTTACGCCTTGGCTTGGGACTTCTGGGGCACCAGCCTCAATATTTTCGAATTAGAAACCCTGGCTCTTACCACTGCCATGCTGCTTCGCCCCAAAGGCCTTTTGTATAGTGATAACATCGGAGCCATATGTAACACCATTAGAGGCAAGCTCCCCCTCTCTTTCCTTACCATCTTGGATTCTAGACACCTGGTGGACTTTACCAGAGCGTTTCGCATATTCTCAAAGAACGTCTGCTACGTACGTTCGGCGCGAAATCCCGCCGACTCTCCGTCCAGGACCTTTCAGGATCATTTATGATGCCTTGCACCTGCCTTACTCGCCTCTTTGGGTATATAAGGCGGGTGCTCCCTGGACGGAGATGGACGTTTTGCCTTGCCACCACAGGTACCAGACGTTCTTTGAGGATGTGTGTATATATATATATTTATATGTATGTATTGTGTTTATGTTTAACACCTTTTTCAGTGCCCTTTTTATTTTTGTGGTTTACACTATGTTTTCTTATATCCCTTGTGGATCAATTTTGTAATTTTGTTTGTAATTTTGTAATAAATAAAAAGAGAGGACCTCCTCACCCGAAAGGGGGGGAGGTCCAAAGTGGGACTGAGGATGATGGGGGTGTTCCCAATAATGCCGCCTCCTTGGTCGCAGCATTCGCCCTTTCATTACCTGGGATGCCCACGTGACTAGGCACCCAGCAAAAAGAAATCTTGTGAGTAGAAGAAAGATAAAAAAGCCACCACTGGATCTTGGAAACCAGCAGATGGCTAGAACCAAAAGCACCCAGTGCCTCCAGAGAACTAAGGGAGTCAGAAAAAACCGTAAGACAACTTGTTGCAGCAAGAATGGCAACAAGTTCTGATGTGAAAACAAAAGCTACACTTGGTAGGCGAACCAATGCTGTCTGAGATGGGAAGACAGCAGCAACTAAAACTCCGTTCGATGACTTGGACCCGTTGGTGAACACAAAGGTGCTAGGCCGATGGTGGGAGGAGTGTTGATCATACATGGTTCTCAAGGCTACAGGTAAGAACTGATTCTTGGGCCTACCAGTAAGCCCCTTGCATACCACTACAGGTGGTAGGAGACAGGTCTGTGTTAAGAGAGAGCTGGTTGTGGGGAACCCTGTTGTTAACAAAAACAGCAGAATCATGAATTGGTTCTCCGGGGTTCTTATAATATCCCACAAAACCCGAAATGTTGGGTACTCGTCTCCTGTAAAGCAATACAATCGGGATTGTAATCATTAAGCAGGAGCTTGAACTCTTCCCATTTAGAAAAGAGACCTTGGAGGTTCCAATGAAAAAATGGAAACATTGTTACCTTTTAAGCATAACGGTAGATTTCTTCCTACCCTTATGGGTAGGAGATTTTGGAATTTAAATACCAGCGGAAGTAGTTCGTGTCATAATAGCCTTAGAATTGGAGTATGACAAAGGAGGCATCGGGAGTTTGAGTTTTGCCTTTGGTTTTTCTTTAAGAGGTGGCGCATCAGATTTTCCTAAGTGGCTGTAAGAGAGAACTGTCTTTACTGGAGAAGCAGAGACGGAAGCAACTCCAGGAGTCAGTTCAGGTGCTGAGGGGACAGACGATGTTGACACAGCTAGTGGTATTGGTCGGGATGATAGAGGCGATGGTGGTGGCGAGGACATCAGCAAAAGTTGTGAATTCGATGCTAAAAGAGAAGGATGTGGTCAGTTTTTGAGAGTCCTCCTCAGATGAGGGGGTAACCTCCCCAACAGCTGGCTCCTGGGAAGGAGCAAAGGTTGGTTCCTTCTCATTCAGGGATCAAACGAACTCCAAAACAGTATCAACAAGGGGGGTGGAGTGATAACTAGCTTTGGAGCTATAGAAGAGCTTGGTCCTTTAGGAGCAGGGTGAATGTCCAGATGTGGAATGGAAACCACCTGACGACCAACATGATCAACATCCACATGTTCTGGAGCGGTAGCAAGGTGCTTTACCACCCTTGGGGAACCAGGAGAGGATGGAAGGCTCCTCTTCTTGTTGGCAACCTCAGAAGCACTGTTAGGTGCTGATCAAGAGTGTTCATCATGAGATGTACGTTTAGGACAGGGAGGACTTTTTACCTGGTCAGGCACAGGAAAACCAGTAGGAGTTCTCTGGCTTCTCCCTTTCTTTGGCCCGGTAGAACGCAGAGCATCAGAAAAGCTCACACCAGGTTGGACATACATCTCCTTTACTCTTCTTCTGGCCTCTTTAAAACTGACCCTGTTCTTGTTTCTAATGGCAATGACTTCTCTATCGTAGAGAAAGAAAGTGTATTGCTGTGATGTTGCAGGGTGTTCTCTACCACAGTTAGGGCAGCACGGTTGTTGAGAACAGGGAGTCCCGTGATAAACCGATCCACAATTCACACCCAACCTTGCCTGTTTACAAAACCTGCTTAGATGGCCCAAGCGTTGCCAATGGAAGCATCGCCGTAGCTTTTTAACGAAAAGCTTGACTGGGATGTTAAGATAGCCAGCCTTAACGTACTTGGGTGGTTCCAATCAATTGAAGGTCTGCATTATGGTGCCGGTAGGTAACTTAGCGCCATTCACAAATCTGGAAATGCGGTGGGCACTTACAAGCTTCTGATCGGTGAGTTTTGATACCAACCTGTCAACATCGTAATCTATTAACTCTCCCGATCGGATAACACCTTTACTTTTATTAAATGTCGGGTGCGAAGCAGAACACATGTCTACAGTAGCTAAAGACTGTAGAGTCTTAATCCGCTGATGCTGCTCACTTGATTTTGCTTCGACTATCAATGCGCCATCATTACGTGGCCACATTTGGGCCGGTTCGCCACATTTCTCAACAAAATCCTCGTAGACGTCGAAGATGTCAGCCTTACTAAGAGGACTATCGTTCGCTTTCAAGGCCAAAAATCGGTCGTGATCCATCTCAGGGTCGACTTCTGACGCAAAAGGATCAAAGCGTCTACCATCAAAGTCCCAGGCACGATGATCAGAGACTGCGGGAGTTATGTTTGTTAAATTTACCTATATAAGTATATATTTTATTATGTTGCCCATGGAGCCGAGGGCATGCACCAAATCGTCATCGTGAGTCCAAAAAGCGCTCATACAGCCCAGATGTGCTAACCCGCCCCCGACTCCCATTGTCGTTTTAAAAACAGCAGAGCCGCATAACGGAGATTCTCTGGACTGCGGTGCTAAGACCTCCGAGAAACAAAATGACAACCCGGGCAACCAAACCTCCTATAAGGCACGGTCCTGCAGACGATGACGCCCCCAATGGGCGCATCTGTCGACCAGTACAGAGGCAAAAGTAAGAAAAGAAGACGAGGCTAAGCTGTGGCCGGACGGGGCGCTGAGTCCCGTCAGCACGGCGGCCAGAAAGGCAAATCACCGCGCCGCTTACGGGGAAAAAAATTGGTACAGAAGACGAGATAGGGGTTAGCGGAAGAAGAAAAAGAATGCCAAGCTGGGGCCGGACTGGGCGCTGAGTCCTGTCAGCACGGCGGCCAGGAAGGCAAATCACCGCGCCCCTTACGGGGATGAGGGAGAGAAGCATGGGTGGAGAGGTAAGGGAAGGTACCACATGGTAGGGTCCAGAATCAGGGGAAATACCAAATTTAAAGCGATCAACCTTGTCCAAGTAGAACACAGAGAAGATAGGGCGTGAGTTGAGTGGCAAGCATTTTTTTAGACTCCTGCTTCATGGTTCAAGTTGGCGAGGAAAGAGCGAACTCATGCCAAAATCGTATAAAAGGAAAACTCGTGTAACCTACGAGGGTATTTCCACTTACAAAGAGTAGAACAGATAGAAGAAAATATATGGATAATTAAAAACTATGAGAAATGCAATAGAGGTTAAAGATCGCAAACTTCGTCAGCAATAAAATGTGTAGCTTAAGAGGATGTATTATGAACCCCCAGTGGCAAGTTGGTACAAAGAGCTCAGGTGCTCATAAGTACGAATTTATCCCCTTTGGGGAAGTAGTGTTTATGTTGAGTGGGATCAAATATATAACAGATCTAACCCCAAGCGGGAATTTTGCACTGGGGGAAACAAAATAGAGTAGGCCTCACATTATTGCCACTCCTATAGGAGTGTCCACCCAAAATACATCTTATTTTTTGATAATTATAATAATCATAATAATGCATTTATATGGCGTATTATATGGGTAATCCCCCTGCTACAGCTGAAACCTAGAGGAACGGCACGTCCTCCCGGCTCTAATGCCACAGTTTTGCACCCTCACGGCCCCAATGCATGCAGGATAACTTGCGTCTAGATATCTTTTACACAGTTTTTTTCTATCTTCGCCACTTTCTTAACAGCTCTCTCCTTACTTTCTGCAAGATACGCCCTTGATGGTCTTGTGCTAGAAATTTAAGGGGTGATGGTCCTTCAGAACTGTAGGCTCTAGCATAGCGTCTGTCAAGCTCCAAGACATGAGTGTAGTGTCTGTCAGTTCATCCCACGTCTTAGGGGGCGCAGATTGTAAAGGTGCGGTCACCCACACACCGCAAACGACCACCCAGTACATGTGACAAAATGGCCTACACGGAACGTAAGGCTTTCTGGGATCGAGAAAGGTTTAGTGAAGAGGCCAGGAAGGAAGAGGCCACGGTATTAAAAACCCCGTAACTAACAAAAAGAACCGGTTTTCTTTAAAGTCGCAAGGATCAAATAAAAGTACTTTGAAGAACGACTTTGCAAGTTCTAGAACGAAACCTAATTAGGAGCAACTATACTAAAACTAAATAGAGCTTTCACAGGATCGGCCGTGCGCCCGCTGTCATACACTATGGACCCATTAATTGCTACTCTCCGAATCCTGATCCTTGAGCAAATAAATAATCAGGGATCCATAAGCAAATTGAGCGTAACAACTCGGCAGGACTTTTAGGAAAGGACATCAACATGGAATGATTAAGGACATGAATAAAAGCAACTCCGAACCAAAACATTTGAGAACTCCTGTGAACACTTGGGGCCAATGGGAATAAACAGCAGAGTATAATGGGAGATTTATTCGGATATTAGTTTCGGAGGCGCGTACACTTCCATCCTCAGCCTTACATGTGCGGAACTATGTCGTATCTGGGTAAAGCTTCCTTTATATTCCGGTGTCGAGCATCGATTTTGTGACGCCACCGATAGGTAGTCATATCCCGAAATCAAGGTCACCGTCGCTTCATACGGTAAGATGGGATTGATGCCTGCTGAAAATCAGGCACATTTTTAGCGATCGTTTTTGTAACAGTGGCGACATTTCTCAATGACCTAAATAAGGGGCAAAATTTCAGAGTTAATACGAGTAATAGACCTAATATTTTTAATTTCTCGAGTAATACGTTATTATTATTTTTTAATTATTTTTTATTAGTAGTATCATTATTATATCATTATACTTCGTGTAATGCTGAATTTTCTTAATTTAAAATTTTAAAAGGCGAAAACCAATGAAGTGTTAGTCCCAACGCCTAGCTTGGAGTGGTTGAAGGCCAGGGAAAAGAGAAACCGATAAATAAGAGTAAGGTTTTTGAAAAGATAAAGGTGGTCTTTTCAGGGGAGATTCTCTAAGCGATGTAAGCTCAGAGAACCCTCGTTAGCTCACAGTTTAAAAGGAACGATGGAGAAATGAAGTAAAGTTTGAAGGACTTGTTCCGTTCGCCCAGGAATTTGTGTACTTACCTTGAGTAGCTTCGGAATTGAGACCTTACCATCGAAAACCACTGGACCGTATTTTGAAGGGGAGAAACGGAACGAGTCGGGAATTTTGAGGAGGGAGATGTTTGCTAGGCAAGCTCGAGAACAATTGTGTCTGGGACAATCTCTAAAGCAGGAAAAGGGGGCCCAGGGGCGGGGAAGGGAAGTCAGCACACGTGTGCGTGTGGTGCGTGGGGGATAGCCCGGCGAATGCATGGTCCATTTTTCTTACAGAAGGCATCTCGCTTGAAAGTACACAAAAGTCTTGCCAATATGGTGAAGTTAGGAGACGTGACAATGCATGGAAGACCACCCGGGAAGTTAAATGTGGAGGTTGCACGGGGTGCTGGGGAGTGTGAGGCCAGGTAACCCTCCTGAAGTTGTCCACAGTAGGCCACAAAAGAGAACATTTTACAGGAGAAATAGGGCTCCTTATAAGGGGAAGTAAGCCTCTCTTTACAAGGCCTACAAGCTGGAATGGGCAGGGGCACTACCTCTAATGCGAAATCGATCCACATCATGCGGGTTGTGCACATTCAAACCTAAAACCCTTTTGTATGGAGGGGGGGGGGAGTACCGCCCCTCGTTATTATCGATACTCGGCATAAAACTCCCCCGCCCCCCAAGGAGTTTGGATCAGAGCTAATGATTGTGCTCCCGAGGGTGGTCTGTCACAAGTGAGGAGTTCGATTTCAGTCCCGGGACCATGGACCCCATAAATAAGAATAACTGGGCAAGATCGCGATTCGTGGCGTCCCCAATGCGATGGCATAAAATGGAGAAAACCACACAGTTTTCTGGGTTTTAAAAATAACCTCAACCAATATCTTCCTTTTCTTAGGAAAACCTCAAGTTTATTAAAATTACAATAAGTTGGTCATTGCCGTCTTTGTCATCCTTTTTAACTTCCATATTTATCTGTTTTTTCATTCCTCTCCCACTTTCGCTCTGCTAAATGAACATTCCCTTGGATTATGCCGTCTCTTTCTCAATCAAAGGAGAAAACTGGGCAAAGTCGTGGCTTGTTTACGTCACACGATATAAACAAACCGACTTTTTTGTGTACCAGTGACGCCAATGGAGTCTGACACCGAAAAAACATAACATCTTAGGATCGCCCCCCCCTCCCCCGCCTTCTGTCTTACCCGATCTTAATCGTCGTTTCTTTGCCACAGTGAAGAAATGCATCACGTCAAAAAGGGCGAATGAGCTTTTCACTCGTCTCTGCTGCTGACGTTAATTTAGCCTCTAAAAGTGGCACTATTGACGTCCAAATGAACCGTTCGAGCGCCACTATAAATAAACAGGCAAAAACTCTTCCATTTGATGACGTGGGCAGGAAGAATCCCCTTTTTGCCTGTAACACACCAGCGATGGGGTGTGGAACGCGTTGGCTGGGACAGGGGTTGTCTCGTTTGGGAGGATTGGTGCTAGATGGCGAGTGGTAAAGCTCTCCATTTACTGTATTTCTTTTCGGGCTGGCCTTGCATGCATCCTCGTCTTTTTTTTTTTTGTCTTCTTGGGTTGTCGTGGGACATGGGGAACGGGTGGGGCTCAGAAACGGGTGACAGGAGACCCCTCTATCCTTACACCATCCCCCAAATAAAAAAACCCCTCCCGTTCAAACTCATAAACTCACCTCGATGGTGACTCGCCACACGCAATGAAGTGATATCGGATAGATTCAGACCAGGGACACCTTATCTCACCAGCAAAGAAATGCCCTCCCCCCCGCATTAACCCCGTAATCAGTTCGGTTGATATGGGGTGGGAGATCGCATGACCTCCGAATCCCTATCCAGCACCCCACTCATAGTACTAATCACGGGAGCAATAAAGAAAGCTTAGATGCAACCTGGACGCTTTTTTACTTCGCTTGCGGAATGTCACCGCAATCAACATGCGGCCAAAACACGCGAAAGGATCGATATTTATTGCAGGTGCAGCGGAAAATGTCCATTGTTCGTGCCATGTGTAAATCAAGGATAGCGATCGTCGCTAGCAGCAACCGCGCCTCGCTAACTGCGTCGTTGGGACGTTAGCGTCTGAATTTCAGCGCGCGACTTTTAATCGAGGGACGCACGCGCGTTCCATATGGAGCACCGATTGGCAATTTGGTTTCATTTAATCAGATTGGTAAAAAAGAGTGGTGTGTATGCATATCAATGTGGTAATGTGGTGTATAGGTACTCGTGCTCTGTCTGTCGGGCTTGATTGGATATGATCAATGCGCTATAGCTTTAGAGTAAATCATTTTATCAACAAAACCACTGTTTTGATACCTTCCTTTTACTCGGTACTGTTATGAAACGAAGTGGTTAATTTGGCTCCTGTACGATGAACAATGTCCGCCTCATAGTTTACTGAGATTTGGGGTGCATGGTTGTAATTTCGAGTCGTTGAACGTGAAAGTGCAAGAGATTGATGAATTTACTGCTGCATTCGTTTCTTTCTATCCATTTGTTGCAAGTGGAGATGAGGGTCACTTTCATTTTATGCAGTAAATCAACATAGTTTTCTTCCTCCATCTGACCACTCTTGGATAAACATGGGTGGAATGCCACCTTATCTGCGCCAGGTGGCCGTCTTTCCTTTGAAATTAAACTGAACAGACATTTTTGGACGTTTTGCTTTCACCTGGGCCATATGTATACCTTTAAAAGAACCCCCCCCCCCGCCTCCAACACATACCTCGTTCATTTTGGGGTGTAGATTCTAAAACTCAACCTCGTCATCAGTTGACGTCAGCAGATGGATGATTGGGTCATCAGTGAGCGAGCCTTTAAACGCTATCTCTGAGAGGCAGAGCCTTACTGATTGATCTTTACCCCCACAGCTCCCTCAATTACCCACTTAACCGGACAAAAAAGAGACAAATATTGCCCGACGTCAATTTGAACATAGCCGTTAATGTCAAAGAGGTTTTTGAGATCTCGATTTTCGGTACGACTTACAGCTGGTATTTCACCCACTGCCCATTTTGGGGTCATTTAGCAAACAACTTGCGACGGGTTAAAAAGAAACAAACTTTTATTTCAGGACAAATCACTGACTACCATGATGCTTGTCAAATCTGTTGCAGGTTAATCTAATACTTCTCTGTTCTATTCTCTTCTATGTGTGAGATGAGGATTACACAACCAACAAGTCCATGGGAGGCGTTCTGCTGCTGCACATTTCAATCTTTCAAATGATTGTATAAATGATTTATACCCCATCGTTACTCTATGACTTTCAAATCTTAGTAGGCCACCCTAAAATCAGCAATCTTTTTTTTCTGTTCGGATTGGGGGAAAAAACTGGTTTTTGACGATTGGATTTTGGTCTTCTTTGCATAATATAGTGCGAAATTGCAGTTATGTACATTAAATATGATTACAAAGTATCACGCATCTCAAACCATTCATTTTAAGAGTGTATGTATATTTTAGTCTATACGTCTCTACCTAAGCTTTAATTTAGTTTCATTTTATCGGCAAAATTTACATACTGTAATGCCGGGTCCGCACCGCAGAGGAAAGGGGGGGGTCCTTATATGGATTGTCACACTTGGTATTGGAAGGGGCAACGGGTCTTCCCGGTCAGAGTGAAAATAGGGAAGACGCCCAATCACTGGGTTGAATTTAACTCTTTGGTGGGGACAGGGAAAGTTCGAGTGCTTCCTTCTTGTCCCTCTGAGCTCTCACCCACCTTTTGGTGGGACTTCCCCCTCTTTATTTTCCATAGGCTTAAAACCTGACAGCTAATTCATGCTGAATCAGGAGAGAAGTTTTGCAACGTCTATACACAACGCCCTTTAATGCCCGCAGGTTGCAGGGGAGCAAGACTTGATGGGTCTTGGGCGTTGGGGCGCGATAAAAGAGAAGATTGCTATTGCCCCATTAATCTCTTCCCTGCGCCTAATGGGTGAATCATGTCACTGCGGTTCTTGTCGAGTGCATAAAGCTGTACTGGTTTAGTGTTTTGTTGCCTCCATGCAAGCAACAAGACGGGCGCGGTTACGCAGTTCCTCAAAGTCATTAGACACAAAATGAAAAGACTTCGCATAGCGAACCTAAACTCCCTAAAATAACTCCTCGAAGACGACAGCGCCTTTTACGGCCAACAGTTGCCGGTGTACAGCTTCCAGGAAGGTCACGGCTATTCCCGTGAGGGTTTTCACTCTCTCCAGGAGACCATCTGGGAGCGTGTCCCATTCCCACCATCCCAAGGTATAAGGTTTTGCGACACAATACCACGGGATGAGGGCCGGGTAGGAAGATATGCGATTTCCCCCCGCCATGTCTTCGTCCTTCTACTCACCTTAAATGCTTCCTTTAGAGAATGGTAGTGTAGCTACAGCTGGATATGAGGTATACTTTCATTTCTGTGTACATTCCATCGTCAGCTAACTTCAAGGAGGAGGATTTCCACCGCGTCGTGGCGTGGTTGCCGAGTTCTTTTTCTCCTGGTCGGAGATTTGAACGGAAGGCGCACAATCTGGGGGGACTACACGATCAATCTCAGGGGTCAGGTCCTTGCCGATCAAATCGGAAAGTTGGAAATGTATTCTGAATGGGGATGAGTTACTCATCATTGTCTGAGAACTTCGTTTTCTTGTCTTTATTTGTCCCTGTGCTCTCCAGATGGACAGCCTGATTTTTAGTGAGAGGTGGTCCATGAACTGTATGGTAACGACCATTTTCCCATACAAATATCAATTTCTGTCATTACTGTGCGAGGAAACCTCTCGGTGGTGGTTGAAGCAAAGGAAGTTAGGTCAGTTGAAGAGGCTGTTGAGTTCTTCTATGTCACTCTGTCCGCTTCATTGGTGGTCAGACGAGTATGAGACGGCCCTCAAAGAGAACCGATATGCCTACGCCCTAACGAATTAGGGATAGGTTTGAATATGTTTTTCGAAGCACGCACACCGCTCTTTTTGGCAGGCATATATGTGTTTACCTAACGGGAATACCCCTCTTTAAAAGGGTGGAAGCGAGTCAAAAGGATTCAGGGCACCACTCCCGTTCTCTAAGAGAATGGGACGGCAATCTTGGACCACGCCTCCGTGGCGGAGTCTTTCGTGACTGCTTTCCCCGCATTCTCTAGTCAGGATGCTGCTCCTCCAGCATTCAATATCACTGAAGGCCACGGACTCGCCTTCAGTTCCAGAGGAGGTATTTTTTTCCGGTCCATCTATCCTCTTGGAATCTTGTTACATTTCAGATTTCTTATAGCTTCCACAATATCCTGAAGTTTGGTTTGTTTACGTATCCAAATGGCTGATTTTCTGTCATGCTAAGTTATCCTCATCATAATACGTTTATTCAAGGGCCTCAATGTTATTGTATATTTTTTAATTGAAATGTTACTTATTACTCCACTGTGGATGGATAAACGTATAGTTCTTAACTAATATGAAGTTACTTTACCTTTTGTTTCTTATGGATCAATGATTAACAACTGCTCGCGCTTGCTCGTGTGTAAGAGGTCGCGAGTTCGATACCCAATAGAGGCTTGTTTTTTTTCATCATACTCGAGGCGCGCTATTAATGCCTTATATACACCCTTGGCCTAAAGTATAAAGTACCCCTCATATATTTAACATATTTAATCAAACAGTTGAGAATTTATCATAGTATTCATATGTATGATAGTAATGTGTATTTTGCTAATATATTTGAATATTGTATTAATATGTATCTAAAATCAGAATTTAACCAATATTTATTATGTTTCAACTTAAATTTATAACTGTGTATTCAATAGCAATATTACAAGTAGAAATTGCTAAAATAGTAAAATGTTTAAGATATGCCGTCAACACCATTATAAAAAGATATCAAACTTAAACATGGAAGTTACCTTCCTCTCTAATTATTTCCGACAAAACGGATACCCGGGAAGCCTATTCGATCGAACTCTGCGTACATTTCTTAATGCAAAATTCAACTATAAAGATCCCTCTTACAACGTCCCTAAGGAGAAAGAGAGGGTATTCCCACACCTGCATTATATAGGGCCTCTTAACTCCCTTCTCTGGTCAAAACTTTCAACCCATTATTCAAAAACCAGGCAAATTACGACGCCTCTTTAACAACAAAGTGCCAACGCTGCTTCGATCCTCCATCATTTATAAATATAAATGTTCGCGATGTAAATCCGAGGTCCACCCTAGCGAATGGTGTCATTCCTGAGCTACAGGGAACAGGCGGCAGGCTTAATATACCTGCGAGGCTACGGGCGTAAGTCTCACGCCGAAGTCGGTTCCCGAGCACAAAACTATGCACACAAGAAGTAATCACACCAATATATACATAGAAAAAACACAATACAACATATAAAAAATACTGCATCAATACATACATAAATGAGAACAGCAAACAATACGACTATTACAAAATAAGAAATACAAGGTAAATTGTCGGCAATCAGAGCTAAAAAAAGACTTGAAAGCTGAAGGTTTTTCCAACAAAAATAAGTACAACTAATCATTAGAGAACAAACAATAAGAAGAACACTAAAAACTCATGAATTTACACAACCATATGATAAAAAGCATAAACAAACAACAAAAATAAAGGCAATAATAAATAAAACAAAAATAAAGCGATGCCCTCCCTACTAGGGAGGGCATATATATCTCTTCCACTATCCCAACTTCTACTAAAAACTGAGTATATCATCGAGATTTTGTTAGGATCGACGCACCGCACTTTACATGCTCGAGTTAGCGCACACCTTGGGATTATCCATAGAACTAATGTCCCAATCACTAAACCTGAAAATTTTCCTATCCAATTACATTATCAAACCAAACACCCTAATCATACATCCTCTTTAGACGAATTTTCAATTAAAAACAGCTAACACAGAAACTCATTTTAAGAAGAATAGAATCTCTTTGTATTAAATTTACAAACACGACCCTACTGGATATTACAAGTCATGTTGCATTGCACCTTCTTTGTGATAATTCTCACCCAAGGCAGGACGTTCGTGGCCAAGATGTCGTTGCAATCGGCCGCAAACCACACCGACAGCATCTTCACGCCATTCGAAACCACGGCGCCGAGCATCATTACCTAGGCCGGGTGCTTGTTCGTGGACACGTAGCGGAGACCTCGGAGACGCCCTGGCCGAAGCTTACCACGTGGTCGTTCTGCTTGTTGATGACCGGATAAACAGTAAAGGTTTTTTCCTCAGAAAAAAATGAGAATTCGATTGCCATGAATCTTCAATTATTTGAGAAGGCGACGACACGACAGCACTTCCGACGTTGTTCTCGCATACGGTCGCTGAGCAGAGGCCTTTGCACAAATCTCAAGCCCTTGCCGCTGTCCCTTTTGACGTATTGGCCACCTTGGCCACCGAGATGTTCTTCTTTGCGAGGGCAGTCATTTTTAGCTTCGGAACACTTTCGAAAACCTTTCCCACACCAAAACGGTCGAAAACTTGAGGTCTGCATGAATGAGGTAGATCTTTGATGTCTTCCGTGTTCCTGAGCCGCTCCGTGACTCTTTGAACAGTCATCTAGCTGATGTTGAGCCGTTTTAGGATTTTTTTGAATTGTTGTGGCTCGCGCGCAGGAGAGCAGAAGATATCTAGATTATTTTCAATTCCAGCTTTACACATCTAGACACAATGGAAAAGGCGTTTTAATGATACGTGTTGGAAAAGTAGAGCTTTAAGTTTGTTTGACAGAAGTTCACGTAAACCTCTCGAAAGATAAAAAAAAAACCCAAGTGTAACATAACTTTTGAATAACCCGGTATACAAAAAAAAATGTATGTTACTAATTAAAGCAATACGGTCAATCCGTCACATCTAACTTTTCTACTTTATTTCATTATTCACCCACCCTTTACTCTTTCTCTCTTATTTTCACCACCACTCTTCTATCTCTTTTCAGCAAACAACAGTCAGTAGGGTGGTTCAAATTCGTTGTTACTGATCAAGGCCTCAATGTCAGAATGGTACTAGATAGCGCGTGACGCATGCTACATTTCACTTCCAAATGGTTTCGTTGTTGGATTTTGATTGTAAGTAAAGTCAAGAAACCAGACTCACACTGATAAGTTGTGAAAACACATGAGAATTTTCAATGCGTTGGTGCTCAGCTGTAGGTATGCTCATAGGTGGGCGCGAAAACGAAAAAATGTATTAAGATAACTGATAAATCGATGACGATAACCTTATCGGCGATAGCCGATAATCGATAACTGTCGATAAATTTATCGCCCGATAAGGTGATAACCGATAAATCCAAAATTATAATACAATATTGATTATTGACTATATATAGCGTTATTTTATAATACAAAAGTAAGAATATTTGAATACTGTTTCTTAGTTTCTTACCTGGTGAGGCTCTCCTTCATCTCCTCATAGGTTTTGAGGATCCTCCTCCCAGCTCGGACCTACCTATTTCTGCATCCAAGGCACGCGCGGTTCGCCCCTGTGCTAAACTGGAACCAAAAACTGAAATTATCGATTATCGCTAGTTTGGAACCAAAAGTATCGGCGATACCGATGAATCGATAACGCGGGGAAAAAATATCGGATAACCGATAACCCGATATTGTTATCACGATAAATTATCGCGATAACGCCTACCTATGGGTATGCTTCGCGTACATTGATCTAAAAAATCTCAGAGGTCTTGTGGACGAAACTCATCCTTGGCAGAAGATTAGCGTGTGAGCTCTAAGGACTCATCTTCCATTCCTTCAGGAACATCATCCACCTGACACATGAATGGGTTCCTCGCGAAACTCATTAAAACTTGTTAATACTTGATACTAGGAAAATGACGTTTGAGTTCATGGCCCAAAGGTTCCAAGTGAGCAGTGATTTCTTCCTCTAGTGGCTTCTTGATATTGTCTTTCACTAAATCTGTCACTCAGGCGTCAATAAACTGCAATATTTTCATTTCCAATGCTCAGTGGTCTTCCCGAAAGCCGAAGTTTTGCTATGGAAGCATTGATGGCATCACTCTGTACAATCACACTGTTTCTTTATCCCTTCAGTTTCTTGTTTAATTCATTCAGAGCTTCAAAGATATCAGCAAGATAAGGCAACCGGGCTTCGAATCCCTGACTTTTTAAGGCAGACAACATGTCCACCCTGTTTGTAGCATTCAAAACAGCTTTACTTCTTCTTGCCGTTTGAAGACCCGAGCAAGCATATTTCTTCTTTTCGACAGCCCTCGGACTTGTGTATGAAGTGAAAGATTGTGTTCGGTGAGCATGTCTTTGCAGATTTCACAGAAGAGACGAGTGTTTACAGCTGATCCTTTCACGTAGTTCAAAATATTTATGATGACAACCAAGCCTGCATAAATAATCTTCAGAATTGTCTTTTAAGTAAGAGCCTCTCGGTTAATCATACAATGCATTCCTCTCATACTAGGTTTCTTGTGCTTTACGAGAGTAACAAATCTTGAATAATTAGCATTCACTAACATCCCATTCTAAACAATATCTACAGTGCACACTATGAAAAAAAATACATTGAGGTAATTTATTACCTCATTCATGTCATGTAAACAAAGCTGGAAAGTCGTATTAGTCGTACAGCCCTACCAGTGTTGCTTGATTCAAAACAGAATTATCATACTGATCACAAAATTATGGAATGCTGACCTTATCGTATAGTTACTACTAAAGGCAATCGTAGCATAAATTTTGATTAGCGTTTTTATATAGTACTTGAAGAAAAGTGATTTGCAAGATTACGTGGGATTTTTCTGTCTGCTAATAGCTAGTCCTTTTGATTTCCCTCAATAGATTCCCCCTCTGGAATTCTAAAATTTCCCCCAGGTTGGGAATTACTGGTCTAGATCGTTAATGAATACAATAGCCGAAACCAACCATCATCACAACAGCAAACACGCTCCCGCGCTTACCACAGCGCGGGAGGAAATGCATCCTTGCCTTCTTCTATTCCACAAACCCACAGGTAATTTGAAACTGGCTGTTGTATTGATTGATCAAATTTCAAGGGGATGCACAACACAAACTTACATCTATCATCTTTCTCTTCCAGGCTCTGATTAGACATTTAGATTTGATCAATGTGTACGAGTTCATGTATTAGTTCTTAGGTCTTTCCGATAGTAAATCTTCAACCTCTTGCATGGTATGGCATAGTCTTGTGTAAGAGTCACAACTTCCACAATTTCCTTAATCGGTAAACACTTTGTATATCCTCTATGAGGAAAGCTTTAAAAAATTGTTCTTATATCTATATCCTGTCAAAAAACACCTAGACAAAGACAATCTTCTAACATTTACCACGGTTCTCAACAACTCACATTAACATTTCAGGTCCCCACCAAATATTTGACGACTTCATCCATCCCTTTTCTACCGTGGATAGATATAATAAATGGGTAAATCCATTCCTGTCTCAGATCTGTCCGCGGTGAAATCGATTCAAGACCTATTTCGTATTTGTAGATAGCTCGTTTTGGGGCGCCTCAGCAGATTCAAATAATTAATTAATGGAATCAATTTTATTCCATTCTCTTCAATACATTTACACCTTATTTTATAATCCTAAGAGTAACGGAAATCGCGAGTCTTGACAGGGCTCCTGCAAGAGATTATTATTAGTTTGTTTCTTGCCAGATTAATGATTTTACATACTTCCCATGGTACTTATCGCCTATCGCGCACAAACAAAACATGCCGATTCAATCTCCTGTGCCCAAGTAATCTATGATCTACCAGCTTATATCTTCCAGGTACCTTTGTAAACAGTAGTGGTTCTACTCTTCCGCCTTCAAAATTCGCTAAAACGTTCAAAGTACAAATTTGGTAATCCCACACGTTTAGGAAGACCTCCGTACATGCACAAATGCGTTTGTCAGAAGCTTGGGCCCTTCAGCAAAGTTCGAAAAGCAATACGCCTGGGCATTTTCGGGCACACTTAGAAAGACTTTTTTACGGTCTTATATCTTATAACTCGGTCGAGAAAATATATATAAAACATACAATGTATGTACGTCTACCTTCCACTTGGAAGCTTTAATATCTAAACCAAAGCCAGGATACCCAATCTCCTTCCACTCCTAGCGCAACCTTCCCAAATCTATTTTACAAAGGTTCGTCTAGACAGGTCAAGGCGTCGCTTTTTTTTGAAAAGGTGTAAAGTTCAATTGTATCCATTTAGAGACATGAAATGACCCATATGACCATGGCACATATGGTTATTCACCCTGAAGATTTCAAATCTGCCATCGGATTTGGCGTTGGGTGGCGCCATCTAGTGGCGGAAGCCTCATTTAGCCATTCAAAGGCACTTGTAAGTGATTTGAACCATGGGAAACCATCAATGCAATAACCATTTATCATCTTATCACAAAACGCTGCAGGCCATTGGAGGGACTTTCCTTCTTGTTACACTCAGGTATAGAGTACGTTTCCAGCTGTTACTAATAAAGGTCAAATCTACACCCTTTCGTCTCTTTGAATCACATAGCTCTCTACAGAGTAACACAGACTACATATCCTCAGATCTTTTCCTGAATGTTTTGAAGAAACTTCAATCTTTCCTTTCCTTTTTCCAGCCGGAATTGAAATTAGCGATCGTAAAATGATTGTATTCTATGGTTTACTGTACTCATGTTGCCTGTTTACGTTATGTAATGACGAAAAGACTCAAATATGTGATATAACAACCATTTAACTGTATTTCACAGAACATTGAGACAATATGTTTTAAATTGTGTATCTGTACTAAACATCTATATGTTTTTTTAATTGAAGCTCCATATCTGAATTAGTTTTTTCTGTATTGAATATATATATATTGATTTTTCAAGGCATGAAAGATGGTCATGCCTTCATTTTAATTTACATACATATGTATACTGATTCATCTAACAACTATTCTCTAGTCTAGATATTTTATGTAACATTACAATAATTCATGCAAATTCGAACACCAGGAATAAAGTGCCGCCCCCAAAAATCAGAACGCTCGTATTTCCATCACAAAATTTTCCATAACTTTTGCCAGAGAAAGTTCAAGGTTTCTAAAATTGGCGATATCAGATAGATATCAGATAGATTATAAACTACATATTGGTAAAGTTTATGCCAATTTGGATGGCTAAAACGAAAGTTATCAGCAGATAAGTAATTTAATAATAAAAAAATAACGTGTCTAAAATGATCCGAATGCTTAGTTTTCTTGTAGAGAGAACTGGCAGTGCTTGCATAACAACTAACTTTAGTTCGTTTTCGTATATGTTAGGTCATTCTCTTGACAGGTTTCGTCCAGGTGTCCATTACTAATGAATCTGTGACGCCTCACCCCGTCCACGGAAAACTTAGCCACTAAGATGATTTTTTTTCAATTGGAGCCATTGTAGAGACTGTCAAGCGCCCCAAAATGTAGTCCATGATATTCTGTCAAATTATGAAAAAACAGGTTTATGTAATGCTGGTAAATCAAGCGTTAGGCCAAGAAAGACCTACATAAGGATAAACCGAGACATCACCCAAATTGTGAAGAAAGTCCATTTCAAGACAGCTGTAGCAGCTTCGATTAGTAAGATTTTGGCCATTAATGACTCTAGGCGGACTGTGTCATGTCGACTGGAGGAAGACAATCTTCATGCTTTCACACCTGCATTCAAACCACTGAGCACGTTACATGGACAGATGACCAATGTAGCCAAGTTGAATTCAGTGACGAATCTAAGTTCACTTTGTTCGGATCCAATGGCAGGAAGTTCAGTCATCGCAGATCAGAAGACCAGGCGAAATAATGTATGTCAATTGCATCAAAAATAGTGTAAAGTTTAGCGGAATAAGTGTTATGGTCTGAGAGGTGATTTAGGTAAAGGCACTGGGTTACTTGTTTGCTTACGAGGCACAGTGGATGCACAAATGTACACTAGGGTGATGACCTTTTGACTTTTTTTTATCAAAAATTATTTCCTCTAGCACGACTGAATGAACTGTAGCCTATTAATGACAAAAAATACTTTTATTCCATTGAAATATTAAAAAAGGTCACGCACGAACCACTTTGAAATGTAATATAGGCCATTTTAGCATTTTATATGTGTTAAAAATATTTATATTAAATATATAAGTCATCAAACAGACTTGTGCAATAATTTATGTACCATAGAATTGTATAGAATTTTCCAGAAAATCATCACGTCATCGCTTGGGCGATTTCTGTAGAGTTCCAGAATTTTCTTCAGCCATTTCGAAGATAAAGGTCACCCCAAACCCAAGTTCATCAGTTGCCAGCACCATGTCCTTGGATCGGATTCTTCGCGTTGTCATTGACGATGAGATCCATGGGTCGACTAAATCACCAAACATAGAGTACTTTTTTGTGCAGGATTTTATGAGCAATTATGATCAATTGAAAGCAGCCTTCAGCAATGGTAAAACTGAGATTAAGGAAACAGGCGGCTGGAGAGACGACATGAAGTTTCTCTATCACCTCACGCGTGTCTTCCGTCACTTCACTGAGATGAATGAGGTCCCCTTTGTAAAGTTTCAAAAGATCCCAAACATCAACAATGCACGTTGGAACTCTCGTGTCATTCTAGCCCTTCTTGCTTTCATTCTGATGCTTGACACCCCAAGCAGGCTGCATAAAATCTGTTCATTCATTTCTTACTCATGGGCTGAACATTGGTTCAGCACCCACTTGTTCTGCGCTGAAGATTTTTTATGAACTATCTGCAGCTCTGAATGAATACCCAACAGGTCTCAAATGCTTGAAAACCCACTGGAAAACAGATGAATCTCCAATCAATATTGCCCGAAGCAACCAGTGCTGTGAGCGTGCGGTCAAAGTTATGCAAGACTTGCACGGGTCCTGCCGCAACAAGGACAACCTATCACTGAGATTCATCCTGTACAATGACATTATTGTAACTAATTTACTTCCTTGTGTGTTTGATGACCCTATATAATGTTATATATATGTGACTCATAAGCTTGTGTTCAATCTTGTATATGCTGCCAGTGACTTCAAAAACTGGACAAAAAAGCTGACAAATAAAATTTTTAAAATCATTTTGTGCGTGAGGTTTTTTATCAAATCACCTTGAAAGTAAGATTTTATATAATCTTTAATTAAAGCTCATCAAATTATGACACAGGGATATGAGGTTGTAAAAAAGTCATCACCATAATGTACAATGGATTGTTGCAACAGCATGTTTTGCCCCATCTGCGATCCTCAGAAGCCCAACCTTCAATTTCTCTGCAAGTTATCATCTACCAATTTCTGGAAATTTGGAATTTTCCCTAACAAAAGTTACGGAAGATGTTGTGATATAAATACAGGCGTTCTGATCTTTTGGAACGGTGCTGTATTTCGACAGAATCACGAAACGCCAACTCAAGCTGCCGAGCTGTGTTAGTTTGCCTCGTGTCCACGACCCCATTGTTTTGTATTAAGCACCCCATTGTTTTGTGTTACGCGCATCAGTTACGAGCAAATTGTCTCCTAATTCCCCACTCTTTTACCCCTATCTCACTCTCTGTCTCTGCAGACTTCAGCCAAAACTGATTGCAAGAAAGCTATTGTTATTTTGGTGGTCTCCTAAATAACCTTGGCCACAATCATAGCAACACAAGTAGAAGTGGTACATGGCTTCACTCGTAGATAAATTAAAATGTCTCATGGTTACCAGAATTAAATCTGTCATCATTTTCCAAAGGAACATTCAGAAGGTATTGATTACATGATAAAAGACGATGTGAGAATTCACTACGATTCTGGGTAAATAACAAGGTTTAAAAGAGACTCCTACAAAGACCAAGTATTTTTTACCTAACCTTTTCATGCAATCACTTGGCCATCATTGAGTCTTTAGAGGAGTTCAAGGGTAGATGGATAGGTGTTATACATAGAAGAATCCTTGAATCAGATCACGAAGTTAATTAAAAGCGGAGTCGAAAATTAATAGGGAATAATTCAAGGGAGCAGCGGTATATATGCGGCATCCCAGAGACACGTCTCGGTATGCCCTCCGTCAAGGACAGCCAGGTTCAGCGGAGTCGTACTTCGAACGAAACCCAAAGGAGTAATTAGCACGACATCAAGGAGAAGTCAGGATAAGATAAACTAACAGCTCACTTTGCAAAAGGAATTTATGCTTGGCAAATGCTCAAGTGGCCCCCTTTGAGGGCAAGGGGACCTTACTATAAATATGGACTACGCTTAAAGCTTTCATGGAGCACCCAGCCCCACTCTCCAAACCAGGACACCCCTAAGGAGCTAGGGCGGGAGGTTAGGGCGAAGGAGGGGCACTAAGCCTCACCTTTGAATGGTGGTGCGAGCTGGTTCTCAGAAAGGGGGATTCGCAAGGTCCCCCTTGAGGCTGGTTTTCAGGTAACATGGATTCTCGCTGGGCGGCGTTAAGAAGACACGTGACATCGCTCGGTGGCGCCCTTATCGTGGCAGCCGTCAGGCCTTAACTGCGTAGGTTGGGTAAGTTCTGGAGAGTTGTGTCCTCAGCGCCGGATGCCCCAAATTAATCTTTGCACTTTAATCTTTCAACTCATTTTCACTTCACTTAATTTAACCATTTTCTATACGAGCCTCCGCCACAAACTTGAGGACAGTGATGCCCTCGTTGGTTTGCACTTTTAATAAAATAAAACCACCTGAACCATTGGTCGAACCAATCAAGGGCACCTCCATTTACGGAAGGGGATACTCTGTCCCCCATTCCCCTTACTCTCCCTTTGAGTATTGGGAAGGGCAGGGGTCGTGATGGGGGGTCAGGGTGGCAGGGGCGGGGGGGCACGTGGTGACCCTCCCCACCCCCTCTCACTACTATGGTTTCACCCGGCCTCACTCGTACGGCCTCCTTCAACCGGGCCCCGCTTGGGGAGGGGGAGCTCGATCGCTTCCGCACTTCGATCTCGTTACTTGATTAGGGACCCACTCGAACACCCGCTCGCCGACTTCTGGTCTCGGGTTCGAGTCCACACTCACGTGGCACCGAGAGTGCCCCCCCCCCCTCGACATACACTTGAGAAAACATGTGCCCTGATTTAAAAAAGACTCGTATTTCTTAATCTTCGAGTTCGTAGCTACGAGGTTTTCGAGTTTGCACTTACGAGTCTTTGGCGTTCGTATCTATGATTCTACGTCCTTTATATTTCGTAAATTCAATTCATTCTGCTTTAGTAGTTCGTATTCCCGTGCCACCGAGTTTGTAATTAAGAATTTGAGGCCTTTTTAGTTCGTATGTCCGAATCTGTATGCTTTTTTAGTTCGCATTTCCGCCTCTGCGCTTTTAAATGCGACCTTGTGAAAAGTACGCCCCCTCCCACCATTTGTTTTCTATTTTGTCTGCCATATCCCCTCCTTTTGTCCAGGTAAACACTTCTCTGTTGGATTACATCACTTTCTCGAGTGGTCCAAGTAGGCTCTTCGTTAAAATGCTCGGGCTATATTCCTCCCAGCCATTTTCCCTCCCGTCATATCAATTTTTCGGCCGGACATGCCGTCGTTGGTTTCCTTTCTTACTATTGAGTAAATAATAATAATAATAATAATAATAATAATAATAATAATAATAATAATAATAAAGCTGGCTCGCGAAACAATCACCCGAGTGCACACGAACAAATAACTCACCCGCCCATATACGTGTACCCACCGGGAAACGGATAAAAGAGCAAAGGCGGATCATCCCCCGTAAGAGAGTGCCACCCGTAGAGGGGAGTTCCACAGAGGGTAATTCAAGGAGAACAAGATACCACTCGATTTCGATCCCAGTGCCAGGGTGTTACCGCGATATGGTGGTGGGTCCTTCCTCTCCAACAGGTCTTCAGAGGATCCCAGGAGTGCCACTCCTCCCATCCTACGGGTTGTCATCTGCGTCGGCCATTTCCGCCCCCCCCCGCGCTCTCGGCAGGTGAGGCACTTGAGCGCGCGTGCGCATGGCACCACGAACCGCATAAAGGTGCGCACGAGTGCCAAAGCGGCTCAGTTACATCCCGAGCGCTGTAGTGGTGAGCCGAGACCAGAACACACAGTGCCAACCAGACTCGCTCACTTGGACCCCCGAGTGGCACTCATATCATCTCTCAGGTTCCGCTCAGGCACTGATCTTCGTCCAACCGTCCAACGAAGGAATGGCCAACGAGACCGCCGAGGACCAGCAGAAACGCCAGCACAAACCCTCAGGGGGCCCCCCGATGAAGGGGTACAGCAAGCGCGGCCTCGTTAGTGAAAAGGTCCTCCTCGAGAAGTTGCCTGCCATGAGACTAGACGAGAGCGAGGATAACCCCGTGATCACCCTCAGCTCGGTCGACGGTCATCTCGGCATGGGGGAAGAGGGCGAGGAGACCGAGAAGAAAGAGATACCCCGCAGGGCCACCCTCAAGACCAGTCTCTCCCTCGATGTGCCCACGCTCAGCCTTGAGCACGAGGCGAAGCGGCCACCCATATAATTCGCCCCCCCCCCGCCTGCCCCTCACCCTCTCCTCGGGAAATTATCCCAAACATCCAGTGCCAATGGGGGCTTCGCTCCCATTCCCTCGTGCAAAGTTGTGTCTCCCCAGGGATCTTCATTCTGAAGAACCCCTACTCGTCGAGAGGCTCTCGTTCCCCCGACCCCGTGAATGAGATGCAGGGACGCGCCCCCTGAGAGACAAATTCGCATTTGTGAATAGAGATTAAGTTCCCCCGGGGAGTGCCATAATCCGACATTTGTGGGGTGTCCTAACGGGGCCTCATGATAGCGGGAAGTCACCAAACGCAAAAAAATAGCTTTTACCCCTCTACGGGGAAGGGGGGGTTGGTAAACCTATGTGACTCTTTCACCATGCTTCCCTCCCCCCCTTCCACGCCCAACATCTCGAATTGTGTGCCATTTTGGCACTCCCACCTAGTGCCGTTCTCAGCGTTCCTACAGTGGCAGTCCGGTAGATGTATCATTAGGGAGTGTGTCTACTCCCTCATTGCCTGATCTCCCTTAGGGGTATAGGGGGGGGGGAAGTGGTAATAGGCGATTTTGAGTGATTTGGTGGCAATAACTTTCCCCAATTTGTTCTACCTTATTCGTGGACATTCCAAAAATGTAAATCCCTTAATCCTTAATGTTTATATATATATATATATATATATATATATATATATATATATATATATATATATATATATATATATATGCATGTACTATTGAAGTCCACAGCTGTGGCAGCGTTATTAATTTTAACTTGTATTTTATTAATATTTCTTACAAGTTTTTTAACGAGGTCTTCGAGGCGAGAAAAAACATCCGCGAATGACAGTCTTTATTCCTAGACGTCTTTCGACCATGTTAGGTCATCTTCAGGGAATGAACAGAAATGGAATTATTCACAAATTGCTACATTATATATAGTCTTTCTACCTGAACATAAGTATTACAAAAATTGGCCAATCATAGCGCGAGACTTCATTAGTACATGCATGCAACATGGCCTTTTACCTAATTATATATATATATATATATATATATATATATATATATATATATATATATATATATATATATTATATATATTATATATATATATATATATATATATATATATATATATATATATATATATATATATATATATATATATATATATATATATATATATATATATATTATATATATATATATATATATATTCCAAAAAAGTGCCCATAAAAATATGTTAATATTTATTTTAGGTAGGGTGTATTATGGGACACCGTGTGGATATTTCGGTAAAATTGTGATTTATTGATAAAACTTGTCTGGACGCGCTTCATTTGGGAATGAGAAAAACCGCCAAAGGTTACCAACGCTTCGTCGGACATGTGCGCCCATGTGTGTATGGATGTGCACATGTCTTGTATGAATCAGATATGTAAAGAAGGGAATTTCCTTATACTTCAATTTGCTCTATTTAGATATGAGAAGAGCGACTTTGTCGGTTTATGTGAACGTCGACGTTAATTTAAGCCTCTATGATCCCACCGGTGTCGTGGGACCCCACCGCTCCCACGGTCTCCTAGGGTCGGCTAGGAAGGGTCGAAAAGACCTCCATGTTTGTAGGCTTGGGCCTCCCTCTTCCTCTAGGATCTAAGGGGGCCATTGCTCCATCCTCCCGTCGCCTTCTATCATAACTCAATCGAATTTTCTTGAAACCAAATTGAATTTTATTATGATCTTATATATATATATATATATATATATATATATATATATATATATATATGTATATATATATATATATATATATATATATATATATATATATATATATATATATATATATATATATTCCTTTTAGTAAGCATATTTTTCTATTTCGCTTTTTAATAATGTACATAATATATATATATATATATATATATATATATATATATATATATATATATATATATATATATATATATATATATACATAATGCCAGAAACTGTTACAGATATAAACTATTTTTTTTTGTAAAATTGTTATTAATATTCCTTTCGGTGGGTTGATGGGAGCATTTAGGGGGTCTCGGTTTTCGGGCCCTCTTCGCTCGTCGATCCCATTAAAGTGGAGTTCGAACCAACTAAACAATCAATGAGCAAAAATGTCTCTGTCATCGAAAATCGAATCCAGGCCTTGGGGAAAACGAAAAAGAAAACGATTGCGAATCAATATTTGCGCTGTTTGTTCGTGGATTAGGATCGAGGCGAACGAACGCGATTTGCGTGCAGCGAGATGCCCTCCAGGAAGACACTCCTTGACTTGTAATTTAGCTTCCTCGTAGCTGCCCTGCAATTCCCTCCTCCCATATAGGACAAAATAAAAGGATTTCAGGGATTAATTCAATTAAATGGTCACAATTAATAGGATAGAAAAGACATGTGAATCCACTGCACACCTAATGTGGAAAGAATGGCAAGATAACATTAAAAGAAAGTGAATGCATTGGAATGACGTGGATCGAGAAGTTCAAAGGTAATAAAAACTTCAATTTTAAATGCACGGGAGACTAAAGGGAATTTTTAAAATATGAATTTGAATCCTCTTTTGCGGTGATAGGAAGGTGCGTATCTGCGGTGAGAATGATAATATAGAAAGATGTGCCAATTCTAAACCATTTTTATGCTCTTTTTATGAGTTCTTCCCTGACGTCACACATCTGAATCGAGTGATAATGACGTCAGAGAAGTTTTTCTTTCAACATCGGAGCATTTTACCTCTTGCGAAGTGGGTGTCTTCTTCGTGGATCCATCAGAATGATTCCCCTCTTTCCTACGGCGTCTCGAATTATGCTAAAAAACGTCACTCCCACCTTAATATCGAATCCTCGTCCTAAATAGGGACCCCGTCTCCTCCGCGTTCTATATTTTCGCAAGCCTAGTTAAAATCAAGACAGCCAATCCGAAATTCAGTAAGGCGGAGGAATACTGTTACGTCTCTGATCATGGACGACGCTTAATAACTTCATCTTTACGCTCTGGAAACAACTAATCACGAGTCTAACCCGATATTCCACTCATTATCTTGTTATCGCCCACCGAAGAAGGGCAGGGAAGGGTGAATGATATTGGCCTTATTATTGGAGGAAGCCATTCAGTCTCGTCTATTTACAGGCCCCATTGGAGAGGGATTTCACAGAAAATGGATTTAAAGAAATAGGCGGTAAAATGGGGTCAGTATAGACCAAGAACTTTACTTAAAGGTCGTTAATCCAAGTGCTTGGATTAAGAACGCAGAATTAATATCTAAAATAGCTCAGATATGCGAATTCCAAAGCCATTTCCGAGTAAAGGTCGCATCGCATATTATCGTGGTGGCACCAATTTTCGGGTTGTTTTCATCAGTTTTCAAAAACGTCTCTAGCAGATGAAAAGTGATTGATTAGTGGGATTGAAAATAAAACTAGTGTTATCCATCAAGACAACCTCAGTCACTTTGGAAACGTTGTGGGGGGAGCAGGCAGAGGAATGAATAAAATAAACAAAAAGAATATGAACAACGAAAGAATACCCATAAAACTCGAGGGATTTGTTGTCAAAGCCTCTGTAATTGAATCTTGGCCCGGACCATGCGGGTTCTGCTCTTGGTGTCTAACGTCCCATTTAGCCATCTCGGCTCTATTCAAACGTAGATATGAATGAGGGAAATAAAGAGAGAACAAGAAAAAGGGTATAAATATAAAAAAAAGACCACGGATGAAAAGGATTGCGAAAGCAAAATTCAACCCAAAGGGCTGGTGCAGCGGGGACCCTTTAATCTTTTGGGGGCGTTTCTCTATCTGTGCCTTAGGTAACCAGAGTGGGGAAGAGAAATGAAGGAGATGAGAAAGAGAAAATGGAAAAAAAGAGATTAAGAATTAAGAGTAAGAATAGGAAACTCCAATAAAGACGAAAAGACTCTGAATCCTATTTTCCTTATCGGGTGTTTATCTATATTCAATGTCCCGAGGACCCCCAGAACAGAGCGGCAACCACCAACGAGGGGTCAGACCACCCATCTCCCAATAGGTCAAGTCAAGGTTTTGCGACACCATGGTGGCCGCGAAGAGGACGGAACTCGGCCTCCTACGATCTCTCTCTGATGACCTCTTCTGAGGTCAGCCTCCTCCTTAAGAGGACAACTCTATAACGGAGTTCGCACAGAGAACACTTGAGCTCCTCTGAACTTGTTCGATTCTTCTTCTTCTTCTTCTTCTTCTTCTTCTTCTCATTATTATTATTATTATAGAATCGAGTGAGGGAAATTTGAGTTCGTACTTGTGAGCGCATAGGCTTCTTTGTACGTACGTATGTGCGTCCTCCACTTGTCTCTCACTTCTTTCTGCGTTTGTCGAGGAGTGTAATCCAACGAAGGCATGCACAAGTAATAGTGAGAGGGAGACAGACAGAAGAGAAAAAGACAGGGATGAATGAACAAGCAGAAGTAGAAAGGTGAAGTTATAGCCCCAAAGTCCTGCGCGTCGCGGGCTTATCTGCCGCCTCTGCCCCTGTCCATCGACGCAGATTCCAATTTGTTTAGCGACGTCATCGTCACCCATCCGAGCCCTGGTCCCGAACAAGTGCCGCGTCCGACGAATGACTCACTCTTGGGTGCATCGAGTGATGGATACTAGGAATTAACCACTTTTGGGTGCCGTTAAAAGGAAGAGCTTATGAGTACTACGATGCGGGAAGAGTACCAGGAACTAATCACTTTTGAAAAGGAGGACATTGGTACCGTTACAAGGAAAGGAGGGGACGATGAAAACCACGAAAGGCGGTGGTGGCAAGAGTAGAGGAAATTCAGCTGCGCTTCGCGCGTGTGAGGGTGCGAGTTCGAATCTTGGTTGGGCCTATTTTTCACTATTCGTTAGGCGCTCAATTATTCTGTGAATAAGGTGGGCCCTAAGTTTCCATACATAGGAAAAATAAAAATTTATTATGGACAAACATTTTTATTTATATAATATGCTCTACATGGTTGCCATTGTTTTGAAAACACATTTTAGTTCGTGTTTCGCACTGTTGATGAACACGCATTAGCACAGTTAAAGTTATGCTTTAAATGGCGTTGGTGATACGTTCGTTTAGATGATTCATGTCTCGTATCTTACATGATACACCATGGCCTTAAAGTGCCCTCAAAGATAGAAATCAAGGGTGGGGGGAGATCTGGGAGGCCACTCCACAGGATCACCCCGACTAATCCAAGCATCCGGAAACTGCTGATCCAAATACCGACGCACGTGAAGACCATAATGAGGTGGAGCTCCATCTTGCTGGAAGGAAACTGGGAAGCTACTTTCTGCGTTTAGAAAGGATGGGAAAATTTCTTCTTGCAACAAGTTAAGATACCTTTCGGCATTAAGATTTCCACTGAGAAAAAATTGGTCCAATAATTCTGACCCCATATCCCGCTCGGCCCACACCATCACTTTACCGGCACCTTGCATCTTCGTCGGACTCAGCCAGTTAAGATTAGCATTACTCTAATAACGTATGTTTTGCCGATTAACCTCTCCATTGACGTAAAAATTTGCTTCATCAGTAAACAAGATCTTAGTTGAACAGTTTGCATCCTCGTTCACAGAATTTCATCCGTCTATCCGGGTCGTCTTCACTCAAATGCTGTGCCATATACAACTTGTATGGATGTCATTTGTTTGCTTTCAAAATGCGCCCGAAACTCGTTCAGTTGACACCACTTTCTGCAGACAACCGTCGTGTACTTTTTCTGGGACTCCGTGTAAGCGCTGTAAGTATCGTAGCTGTTGTGTCTTCATCGGTGGCTGTACGTCTTGGACCACTTCGCGGTTGATCTGCAAGATTTCTAGTTTTCTGAAACTTGTTAACATGTTTTCTGATAAAGTTCATTGCAACCATGCGAAAACGGTTCCCGACCCAACCATCAGAATATGATTTCAATTCGTTGGTCTTTCGTCAAACGCATATTCTAGGGTATCTGAAACATAAAAAAAAAAAATTCCTTTGTATGGAAACTTACGGCCCACCCTGTATATATATATATGATGATGATGATCATCATCATCACTAATTCTATAATTAAAGAAGGGGATTCTTTGAGTATCAAAGTTATTTCTAATAATCACTTTATAATATAAAATAAAACAAAATGGTGAAGTTCAGAAATTAATATAAGTATCGAAATTTGGTGATTTTTTTAAAACCCAAAGAATTACTAATGGTGAAGTTCAGAAAACGTATTTTTATATATCTTTTTCTATAACTATATTTTAGCAACGTAATATTTTGAAAGGGGGAAAATTTAGTTTAGAGTTCCTGTTTAAAATTACAAGCCGCTGTTCTCTTCCTTAACAGGAAGAGCTTGGTTACAAAGGCACCCCTGCGGGTTGTGGCCTACAGCCTTATTTGGTAATCTTAACCGCCTTTTTTAATCCCCTTTATAGACTCTTTATTTTAACACCCTGAACACCCTTTTCTTCTTCTTCTTCATCTTAATCTTAATCTTAATCTTCATCTTTATCTTTATCTTTATCTTTATCTCCATCTCCACCTTCTTCTTCTTCTTCTTCTTTTTTTTTCTTCTTCTTCTTCTTCTTCTTCTTCTTCTTCTTCTTCTTCTTCTTCTTCCTCTTCCTCTTCTTATAAAGGAATTATTAGAAATAACTTTGATAAAAAAATTAAATCTACTTAGGTAACAACCGGACTAAAAGAAAAAATCTTATTCAAATCTTCAAAAAATCTCGTTCTTAAAATATAGGGTTATGGAGGATTATAATTGGCGAAGTTCAGAAATAAAATTAGTATAATTGGCGAAGTTCAGAAAATTGATAAAAATTTAACCAAGGCTTCTTTTTTAAAGATTTTAATCTTAGATTTTAATATATATACGAAGACTTTTTCACAGGAGGAGCAAGGAGGCAGAATAATGAGCTTATATAAAAGAGAAGGGCCCTCCTTCCCCCAAAATCCTAAGTAAGGGAGACAAAATCATTGAGAATCTTTATCTGAGAGCTGATGTAAGAAGTGATGATAAGATCCGACGAAAATCATCCCGAGCTCAAATTACAATTGGGGAAAGTCACAATAAAATCTCAAATATTTCAAATGTAATAATGACGTAAGCATTTCAAGTTTGTTGACGTCACTAATCTTGTCATTCCCTTTACCAGGAAATGGACCTCTGAATAAAGGATGCACTAGAGCAGGGGTCTCCAAACTACGACCCGCAGGCCAGAGCCGGCCCGCGAGGTCAGTTCATCCGGCCCGCCGCTGCAGTGTGGATGCAGCAATTACAGGGAAAATATTGATGATATCTTAAAAGCTAAACGCCAAGTTCACAAGTCTCACTAACCTTTTTTGCTACTTAGTTTGTGAGACTCGGATATGTCGCACTGGGTGTGGTAATACTATCTTATTGCTAACGACGCCGTCTTTAGTAACTTTTTGGTAAATAAATACGTTTGTTCTCTTTATTTTTGTGTATTTTGTGTATTGGTAAATAAATATGTTGGTTGTCTTTATTTTTTGTGTATTCAATATATTTATATTGAACCATCCTCTCAGTTATCTGGCCCACTGTGGAAAAAGTTTGGCGACCCCTGCACTAGAGGGACTCGGCAGGGGTCCAGCAGGGCGCATTTGTCCGATCGGTTTCTTTTCAGTGCCACTGCGTGTCAGGGGAAAGCTTAAGCGTGATCCTCATTTACGGTCGCACCCAAAGGTGTTTGGGAAGTCATCGGCGAGTGCTTCCCGGGTCACGCATCTCTCACGGATTAAATAGGCGGTTCGTGGATATTAGGCCCATCCGATCTCACTTCCCCTTTGTCGAGATTAACCTGGGCCCATTCAAATTAAAAATAAATCAATAAAGAAGTAAATAAATAAATCCAATAAGGGGATCTAAATTTAGCGTGATGAAGTTCGTCTTTAATTGGCCCAATACGGAAACTTACGACTGGTGACGTCATCACAATATTCTGACGTCAGCAGGTTTTCTCCAATGACAACGCGTTGCCGATATTTGATAATAAATCAGGAGGGGGGGGGCTTCGTCCCCCGAACATCCATTCGTGCCCACGGAAAGTCCATCCCCACCGCGACATCGATTAGTAGAGGACCTTGGCGGGGGGGATACGTAAAATAATGCTCGACGCTCCCTAGGGAAGACACTCGTGAGGGGGTATCTCCCACGTACCCCTTGCTAGAGGACTTGACCTCACCGCCCAACGGGGGGCAGGCCCGGGAGAGTTGCGTAATACCCTCTCGGTTACAACTGACCCAAATCTACTCGGGAATATATACTTGTACACATTTTAACCTCCCCTGATTTTACAACTCTTTTAGATCCCCCGGTTGACTTCGATCCTTTTTTTTTTTTAAACAAACAAGAGCGTCCATGGATGAATCAGTCCTAGAACTAAACGGGGCCGTTAAAGAGAGGCCTCGGACCGAATCGATCCTACGATCGTCCAACGGCCTTCTCGAGTGGAGATCGGCTCCTGAAGGTGGAGGGTTTCGGAGCCGTCAGTCAGCCGCACCTCTCACCCAGAAGACCCCAAACCCACCGGAGTTATGTTTTCTCAATCCGTTGATCCCCTCCTGGTTAAAGGAAGGTTGGCAAACTACTACTACTACTTTATGAGACACTCAAATACTTGAGACTGAAACAACCCGAATCATCAATGGACCCCGCATCAGCATTCTCCCCGCAGACCCACACTTCAATATTCCTTTTCATCGATAACTCCTTTCGCCATCGTTGTTCCATGGGGGATTCAATAATGCTATAAGCCAGGGGTCCTCAACCCGCAGAGTACCGCAGGCCGCATAGAAAAGTCCGAAGGGCCCGCGGGCCGCACCAATAAAAAAACCCACTGAAAAACACCTACATAACAAAATCCTATAATTTATTAATGAGACACTTGGTGACATTTCTCAGCACAAACTTTATCAAAATCATGGGAAATGGAACTAACCTAACCTCCTAACCTGAACTAACCAATTAACCTAACCTAACCATAACTTAACCTATTCTAAAAGAGGCTCTTGAGAAAACACATGTTTCACACACGTTTGGAATGATGGAGGGCCGCACCGATGACCCAGGAAATGACCTGGCGGGCGTCACGGCAATGTTAATTTCGACAAGTGGACGCGGGCCGCACGGAATGGCCAAGGGTTGGAGACCCATGAATTAAGCCTTCCAACTCCTCCTGAAATAGTGTCAGTAGCAGCAGTACAAACACAAATGGACACATAGAGTAGTGAGTTCGGAGAAAGATGAAATAAGCAAAGTATAGATGGAGTAGAAAATGTAATAGTGTGAAGAGAACAGCCACGTAATAGCAAAATATAGCACAATCAGCTTAACTTCGGTGCTTGGAAAATGTTAAAAACACTTATACGCAACGAACTCGTTAACCACTGGAAAAAAAAGAAGCTACTTAGAGACGCCAAACACAGCTTTCGTAATAAACGCTCTTGCTTAACGAATATATTAGGCTTCTTTAATGACATTTTTAATGAATACGACGAGAGTAAAACAGTTGAGATAATTTACTTCGACTTTCAAGAGGCCTTCGATAAAGTTCCTCACAAACGTTTACTAACTAAACTAAAAACGCATAGAGTTCAAGGCGCCTTAGTCAGGTGGATAGAAAACTGGCTGAGTAATCGTAGGCAACGCGTAGTTATAAATGGAAATTCATCTAGCTGGACAGACGCCATTAGCGGGGTACCTCAGAGGTATGTTCTGGGACCAGTTCTATTTCTAATATACATTACCGACTTTGACGAAGACCTTTCAGGCATAATATCGAAGTTTGCTGACGACACCAAAATTGCAAATTCAGTACTAACTAACGAACAGATTAATGAAATGCAAAACAATCTCGACAAAATGTCTAACTGGGCGCAAACGTGGCAAATGCCTTTTAACGAGGATAAATGTAAAGTGCTCCATATCGGATACCGTAACGACAAAGCAAATTACTCTCTAAATGGTCCTTAACTCTTAACGTAGACTGAGAGATGGACCTAGGAGTATCAATATCGAGCGACCTAAGACCCAGTCACCAATGTTCAGAAGTCCTCAAGACCATTCGAGTATAAGTCAAAAAATACAATCCTTACACTCTATAATTCCTTGGTCCGTCCCATTATGGAATTCTGCGTTCAAGCCTGGTGCGCGTACTACCAGTAAGATATAGCGAAATTAGATCGAGTCCAAAGAAGGCTTACTAAAATGATACCAAGTTTAAAGAACAAAACATACGAAGAGCGACTTATAGAACTAAATCTATTGCCGCTAACTCAGAGTACATTAAGAGGGGACCTAATTCAGGTCTTTAAAATTATCAAAGGCATAGAAAATATGGATTGAAATAAATATTTCACTATCGACCAGTCAAATTACACGAGAGGAAACGGTTACCAAATTATAGGTAAACATTTGAACTCGCACGAATCTTAAGAATTTTTTTTTTAACCGAATCGTCAACTTATGGAATGGGCTTCCTCGTAAAGTAATAGACTGCAACACCGTAGATACTTTCAAACTTCGTATTTGTAGATAAATACTTTGAATATAATCCCCGACTAACAGCGTTTTCTAGCGAATAACTAACTCCCTAGCCTTCAGGTGACAGGTTCACCAAATTTCTCCTACTTTCCATCTTCCCTATATAAATTTTACTTCGGGATTTTTCCTGTGTTTATCCCAGGTCACCTAGTATGGACTACAAGGGCTGTTGTGACCTGTTTATCTATGTAACTCTATGTAAGAGGCTCTGGCAAGTCGTAATCAACGGTGTCCGCTCGTTCTGATGAATCATCGATTATAATAAACATTTGGACAACAGTCTGCAAGGCACCTGTTTTATGATCATAATCTAGTAAAGGACCTATGGATTGTTTCCTTGATATTTAGAGAAAGTACAAGGATCATATACAACGACATAATTTCTCTATGGATGCATGAACAAAGGGAAATACAAAAACTAAGAAAAATAAATACAAAACAATAAACGGTCCGAGAAAAAGTCAAAGGTGACTAGGAACACGAGATATAAGATAATGATCGATCTGGTCCCATTAGAAAGAATATACTTCAGGATGCGATTGCCGTGAGGGGTGTAACTGTTGAACTATCTGACCACATAAATGATTGTGGTCTTTTAGAATAGATTGGTTGGTGTGTGGATCAGAAAACGTGAGAAAGATGTAAGGAAAGGGAGAAACAAGAGTGAATGACTGTTAATCCGAAATAAAGGGAAATAGTATATTAGAACGCTTGATGGTAACATAAAGTAATAGTCGCAATGGTGATAGAGCAAATGCGGAACAAATTCACAGAACTAATAATGCTTAGCGCTTGGATTGTATGTGCGTGTAGTTGAGCTGGAAAGAGAAAGCAGAATGCTCATAGAATGATGGAAAAATGATGTGAGGCCTGCAGTGGAGTTTAAAATGGAAACGTACATACAAGTACTTAATAGTGTAGATGACTGAGAAATCTACACAAGGAGACGAAAAGAGTAATTGAACAGAGTAGGAAGGAAATCAGAAGATGAAGCATTTGGACGAAAGATGAATGAAGATCCGGATGGGAACAGGAAGTTATTCTCTAAATGAGGATGTTGAAAAACCAATGGAAGAATAGTTATCTCAACATCAAGGATAGGAAGAACAGATTATTTAAGAAAACTGAGATGGTCGAATGTAGATGGAATTAGTATTTTAATGGAACATGACAGGAATTTGAATAATTTTTATAAGAGCTTATAAACAGGATCCTGTATCAGTGTATGGAACCGATGTCAGCAAGAGTGTAGCAGTGGTGTGAGGTGTCTGATAAATAATAAAGCAGTTGGAGAAGATGGTAAAATAGTCGAAATGATAAAAAGTGGTACTTACTGTGTTATAGCATATGTTTGTGAATTATGTTGCAAGGCATTTGAAAGTGGTATAGTGCCTGAGGACTCCAAGAATGTTGTGATAGTACCGATGTATAAGGGTAAATGGGAGAAAGATGAATGCAAGAACAACGGAGGATTAAATCTATCGATTATTTTATTCATGGTGTGTGGAAAGAATGTGATTGGGCGTGGAAGAAGGATAATGGACGGATTAATAAAGAATGAGCATGGTGTATTTAGCTAAGAAGACAAAGAATGAAAGATGTATGCCGGATGAAGAGATGTGTATAAATCACATGATTGTATATTTATGTCAACATTATGGTAGTTTTTAAGAATGGATGGAGTCGGTGTTAAAGTGTTAGCTGGTGTGAAGAGTATTTAATTTAGAAGTAAGGCGTGCGTTCTGGTGGGAGATGGGTATGGTGGTAATTTGATCTAATTGGGTGGCTAGGCCAAGGGTGTGTGATGTCAGTGAGGAAAAAAGGGTATGGAATCGATAAAGAATGTTGGACCAGTGGCTGAGAGTGGAAAGATATGGAAATGTTGATTGACGCGTTTGGTAGGGTATATGTTAAGAGGAGCCTAAAAGTAAATGCTGAAAAGAGTAAAGTAATGATATTTGGAATAATATTAGAGTAGGTGGTGTTACCCTTGAACAAGTGCTGATGTCTTAAGTATCTTGAATATATCGTGAATGGTGGGATAAGCGAGATGGAGCAGATGGTTGTCACAATGTTTTGAATGGTAAGGAAGTTTCAAGCGCTGGTGAATGCTAAGGGCTGAGATGTGGAATGTGCCAGGAAGCTACATAAGAATATGTTGGTTCCAATGACAGTGTGGGAGAATAAGGAGAGAGAGAAGGACCATCCCTCCCGCCCCTGATTCCCCAGTGCGCCGTTGACCGCTCTAATTCGTTTGCTGTATATACTGCGAAAATTAGCACAATGGAAAGACCATTAATGGGGCATCACGACTTCTCGCTATGGGCCTTTATCGCGACCCAAGGCAATTAAGGAAGTCTGTTGGCGACGAATCTCTCTTCCCGTCAAGATAATTTCGGAGTATATATTCGATACTTCGAAGTTCATATGCAGAGTGTGTCCAGTATGTTAGCCGTAACGTCTCCGTTAGTCGAAAGGAAATCGACTACATTCTCGTCCAGAGAAGAATTGAGTGAGTGTCGAAGAGCCAAGGAAGAGTTAGTCGTCACTCCGTGTTGTCCGTGGAGATAGTTAGGCGCGCTTCAACCCTTCTTACCACGTCTTCGGATTTTAAGGCTCCGAAAAGCCATCCCCGAAGCACCCTCCGTTTTCTTCTTAAGGATAAGAGACCCTCAACTTCAGTTTCTCGAAGATGAATTGAGCGTCTCGTAGACCGCCCACAAGTTCAAGGTCGAACTTACCTACCTGGTCCTACTCGCCACACATCAAGATAAAAGGGATTTAACCCCCGCTTCGTCACGCTCCTCCCACCTTTACCGCGTCGAACCTCAAGGATCCCCTTTGCTCTAGAACTCACATAATTGTAAAAATCATTACTTAATTAATTATCCCTCGATTCAAACTTAATTGATAGTGTTAATCATCTTAGCCTTGAACAATCAATATTTAATTGCATTGCCATTTAACTTGCCCTATATGTATATGTAAACTTTAGGCCTATTAAATTATATTTTTCTAGTCGTGTTTGAATATTCCCTGTCCTAGAAACTGTGTATTTAAACACTCTTAGAACCATCTCCAGGTGGAGCCTTAATTTCGGTTGGCCAGTAGGCCAGTGTGCATATAACTGCGTACACCTGGTCATACCACGACAGGCAGTATATAAAAGAGTGAACCTATAGTTTGGAAGTAGAAGGGAGATCTAGAGCAGTGGTTTTCAACCTTTTTTATGATAGTGGCACTCTAATTGCTATCTAGAAGCAGCCGCGCCCCCCTCGATATAATATAATTTACGTATAAATACATAATTACGTGGAAAGTATTTTAAAATTAACTTTGATTGATATTTAACCAAATGTAATTGAAATAAGAGATAAAATTTTAAAAATAAATAAATCTTACCTTTAAAAGTTTAATGGGAAATTTGAGCTTGATGAGTAATCATAGAATTCTCTAATATTGAAACGCTTACATTCTGAACCACGCTAATATTTTGGTCGGTCGGGAAAGTTAGGATTTCTCGGTTGTCTGTCAATCAATTTTGCTGAAACTTTTCTCAGCTGGTTTTCACAATATGGCAACACTAATGCTATGGTTTCATTACGCTGCGTTAATTCCTTAACTTTTTATTTCAGGTTCGTCGTTTTTGGGGTGAACCACGCTAATAGCATCTATGCTCTTTAAGGACAATGGGACGCCACAAAGAGCTCAACGATGAAGAGAAGTCTTTCATTATCAAGGAAAGTGTTGTAGGCAACTCTGTTCATGTCATGGCGAAGGAGTTAGTTCGACATGTGGACACGCCTAGACGATTCATGAAGGACCCTTAGCTAAGGAAGAAGCGATTCAATTGTGGGACCTCCAAATCTGTGACAGCTAGAGATCTGAGGAATATTAGCCTCCAATTATGTGGGAAACCCAGACGAACAAGAAAAGTAATTTTCACCGCCACTGTACTGAGGACCACCAGAAACCATATCTTACTGGCCATGGCTTCCGTGCGAGCTTTCCCGAAACTGACTCCTTTAACGCCCCGTTAGAAGACTTTCCGGCTTCTTTGAGTCCCAAGATACATGACCTTGGACATGAGTTGTGTTCTTTTCACTGACGAGACCAGGGCGACCCTTAACAGAACTGACGGTTGGGTCTATTTCAGAGATGAGGCCCCTCCCCCACTCGTTTGCGATGTTAACAGCAGGGAGGGGAAGTTATGTTGTGGGTGGGTATAATTAGACACAGACTTGTTGGACCAGTCAGGGTGCCTGATGGAGTTAAAGTGACCGCAGCCGCCTACTGCAATCTCTTAAAGGAGGTCTTGTATCCCTGGCTAGATGACATACACTTGTCACTTCTAACGACTCTAGTTTTCATGCATGACAACTCTTCTCCCACTCTAGCAGGGTCACCTAAGCGTTCCTATTCTTTTGCGGCATGCGAGGTGACAACCCAATCGAAAATTTGTGGTCCATCATTAGACAAGATGTTTATGCCGCTGGACGTCAATTTTCTTCTGAAGATGTCCTATAGGCGACCACCAAAGCTGCAGCCGAAGTACTCTAACCTGCTAGTATTAAGAGATTGATGGATTCCATACATGATAGGGTTTTTGAAGTCATCCGTCGAAATGACGGTCATGTGGGCAAATAATTCATTACATCCATCAATTATGTATTATAAATATAGTTTTCTGTTAAATATACACGCAAGTTGCGCTTAATGTGGATAATTATCCTTCGTTTCCTCCAAAATATATCGAGATGGGCTACTTTCATTCAAAAGCTATTAGCGTAGTTCACCCCCAAAACGAAGAATCATAAATAAAAATTAAAGAATGTAACACAAATTAATGAAAACAACGTTATTGTTGTCATAATGTGAAAACCAGATAAAAAAAGTTTCATCAAAATTGATTCACAGAGAACCGAAAAATCCTAACTTTCCCAACCAAGCTATTAGTGTGGTTCAGGGTGTAGTTGAGAAGGCAATTCTCACTTCTTTATTCAATCTTTCTCTTTTAGTTGTTTTTTATGCTGCACAATACCTACAAGCTAGATTCAAAATACTCTCAAGTCTCGTTAGAATTTTTTTTATAAATGTTTGAAATAAATATGTTTTGCAATTTCGCCATTTTAAAATGATTTTTTTTGTCGCTCCCGCGGCCCCATTAGTTGGCCCCCACGGCACCCCGGTTGAAAAGTACGGACCTAGAGTGTTGGCAATGCAATGAGACAATTGAAGAAGCATACTTAGTGTGGGATGGGAAGATGTGTAGAATGAGAAACGAGAGGGCAACAGGTATTTATGGTGTAAGGAAAGGTGTACGTGATGTTGGGACTGGCAGTGCTCTGTTGTATGGGCATACAAAGAGAATGGATGGAAAGCGACCTATGAAGAGAATGTGCGAGAGAAAGTGGCAGGGTAGGTGAAAGTTTGAAAGACCGCGGAAAATGTGAGGTGGTTATTACAGTTGCATTTAGGGAGAGGGTTGTGAGGGGGCGTTTAAGGGAGCCTTCTGCCCACGGATGAACCTCGATTGCATGAGATGCATCAGCACCTCCACCCTATCACTATGAACGGCTAATTTGGGGTTGATCAAATGATGGGGTACCTCACGTTTGGTAGGGAATAACAGGTTTGAAGGGGTAGGTGGGTAATTTTTAGGGTAGTTGATGGACGCAACCCTCATTTTGTGGGAAATTGGTGGATGGTAATGATATGAAAACCCACAGAGATGCGAGGACGGGGCGAGCTCAGAATGGAAACCAGACGCCCGTGCGAGCGTGGGGGAGGCCGTGGCTTAGCAGCGCTGAACCTTAAAACAATTGAAAGGTTTTCTAAGTTTACACAAAAAATCTCGGCGTAACCAGGGAACATGACCCCCCCTCCAAATACAAAAGCGATAGTGAATAAAAGCCGTATATTTACCAGTTTTTAAACAAAAACTCCATTAATTTTTTTGACATTATCGCGTAGTGGAATTTCCCATAAACTGATTGACAGAAACTGAATAATTTAATAAATAAATCTACTGAAAAGGCACCGCCCCCCTCCCTGTTGATTTGCCACGAGGTAAAAAGGACTAAGCCATTCTGGAAACATATCCGTCTGGCTTAATAACACTGGTTCTCAACGTGTGAGGCACGGGGACCAAATTTTAACATCTCATCACAACATTTTAGAAGTGCAATAGCAATGAGACCCAATCACACAGAAGTTGGGTAAAGTGAGACGTATAAAGAAAGTGGTAAAGTTGGAGGAAGGGAAAAGGAGGAATATATCTAACCTCATATCCTACAAGCATTGGGATCCTGAGGGCACACACTCCTCCAGATGTCAGCTGCAGCAAGGTTGTCCACGCTACACTTCCTACACCTCCCTGTGGGAGTAAGCAAGGATAAAAAGGAAAAAAAGTGGGAAGAGAGGGCAGGAGAAAGAAAAAAGGGTGGGAATAATACAGGTAAGTTAGATGACCACCTCCCCCACCTGAACAATGGACGAAAGTTGGTCTGCGACTAGCCTGAAAAATTAGTTGCGAGAAGCGGCTTGTGAGAAATAGGTGAAGAAAAAGCCAAATGGAAATGGGTAGAGGAACTAAAACCCAGGTAGTCTCAATCTTGTGCGAGTCCTCCCGTGGTCACTGAGCCTCGGAGTGTGGGAAGCTCCTCCATATCGAAGGTATAACAGTCTACACGAGACTCTCTCATTGGGGGAGGCAAAGGGATCCCTTGACACCCAGGGAGGTCACGTGTCTTGCTTCGCCGTCAAGGGTTGTGGCATTGCCCCTGGGCGTACCCTGGGAGACACTGGCATCTTCATTCTCAGTTGGTCACACTCTAAAAGAGCTTCCCCTCACCCTCAAATATTACCTTTTAGCACATGGAGTAGGGGTGGGGGGCACCTCATACCACTTCATATTTCCCCGTGCAGGCTGGGAGGCTACCCCGGCTCTTTTGAAATCGAAAAAGCAGGTCCCGGACTTTCCGGGTGGGTCTCTTCCGCGACTAAGTTGCCTAGCAACGGGTATGGGTTGACCTCTGAACCTTCGCTCGCGGAGCCAAGCGGAAGGGAGATAAACAATTGGCAAACCAAGGATTCCGGTTCTCCAGGTGGATACGGCGTTCGTTTCCCATTCCCAGGTACCGGGTTTGATTCCCAGGGAGAGGAGACACAAAATCTAGCGGATACCCACGCAGCGGAGTACCCTGTGCAGACTGGAGGAAAAGCACGTGCCCGGCCCCAGTGCCTGCAATAACGCAACCTTTGGCACGCCCACTCGGCTCCAAGAAACGTCGTGGTGCATCTCCCCTGGTTTGCAGGAAACGCGGCTCCATATCTTCTTCCATCTTCCCCATTTTCCTTACAGATCTATCGTACCCCAAATTCTGACCCGCATGCGATGGATGGTGTAGCGGGACTAATGACCTGCTGCGATTAAAACCTGAGGACAGCCATACCCTCTTACTTCCAACCTAGTCTTCAGTTGATCTGCCCATCTCTATTCATCTTTCTTGCATACCCTAGTCTACCTCTGCCAATTGTTCCTCTTGAAATTCAGAGTTTCTGGTCGCTTGGTCCATTTCCAGTCTCCTACCAGAACCTAGTTGTGGTAGGATATATGGTGAGATCTCAACCCGCTTCGAAGGCCGAAAGTCCGATGACTGGTGGATGTATTATCAGTGAGGAGTGTACTAGGTTGCCGACTTTCTTTAACGCTCTTACTGAGCAAATAAAGTGGCTGCGTCAGCCCCAGCCTTTATGGGTTAGATCAAGGCCCACCTTAGCTCATATCCGATGGTCGAGGATATGTAAATTATCTTTTATTCTCGATGTTTATAATCCTATGAAGACTTTGGCTCTATCTCCAAAGGCATTAGGAGGTCATAGTATTTTTCCATGCTCTCTTTTCTAAGGGCGAGGAAACCCGACGCACCCCTTTGAATGGTCGAAGGGTACCCCTCGCCCTATCTTTAACTGCAAAAGGTCTTTCGCTTGTACCATCCTCTGAGCCACCATCAGGCCGCGCCACCTTTCAAGTGGAAGTAGCCCCTTGTATCCTTTCTCACGCGCCTCTCCAACCCTCTCTTAATGGCGGGGAGGCTTGCCCCATTTCCTATAGCTACGGGTAAATGGGCTTTTCCTTTGTTCTCTCCCCAGTTGAAGGAGCAGCGTCTCCCCCATGTTCTTTCGCGGGGGTCTGAAAATACGGCATCAAAGAAAAGAACGCGTCACCAGCGTCGTAAGATCGGCCGCTCCCCTGGGGGGGGGGGCTTGAACAAGGAGAATCCCAAGGGGCGGTCTTCCCTTCTCCCTGACGTGTGAAAAAGTGAAATAAGACCTCGGTTGGATCCCCGACGCTTTGGGGAGATTTCCAGAGGTGAGCGCGGGCCGGAAAGCGCTCCAAGCCCATATAACAGGGTATGTATGCCCCGGATGGGGCCATTAACTTGGTGTGATCCGCCCCACAGGGGGTACCCTGTGTAGCCCGTTACACTTAGTACCAGGAGGAGCTGCACAACCCCCCAGCCTGTGTGCAAATTAGGGAAGCGCCCTCCCTGGGTTGATTTGAACTTTCTAATGGGGCCTGGGGAAGTTGTTGGTGTGCTTTTCCCTCTCCCTCTCTCAGTATTACTTTATATTTATTTATTAGTATTATTATCAGTTATTATTATTTTTATCATCATTCTTTATTATTATTATAACCATTCTTTATTATTATTATTCATTAGTGTTATTATTTATTATTTTTATTATTACGGCTATTCCCTCACCCTTTTCTCCCCGCACTTTGTACCAGGAGGAGTGTTTCACCCCGGTAGAGTGTTCGGTTTGGTAGCCATGGTGTCCTGGTGGACCGCATTCAATCCTGGAATCACCAAGCACCAGGGTATGATATAATGGGTGATCACTCACCCTACTCCTTACTAGACCCGGGTACTTATCTCTACTTCTCTTTATTGCATACCCTCCTACCCACTTCCATACTTGCTCTTCTATCCACAGAGGTTTGGGCTGCCCGGCGCACTTTCATTCTCTTATGAGCTTTAGTCAAGGGGTAGTGTAGACAGTGCGGTCCCTACCTGCTGCGATAGCAGAAAGCCTGCTGGCTAGTGCAAGTATTAGGCACGGGGGGTGCCGGGCCGTCGACTCTGCTCACCTTCTTCCAGTACACGCATATGGTGGCTATACCGACACATCCTTTATGGTTAAAACTCGAAGACAACGTCGCCTGAATGTTGGGCCGAGATGTCAAAGCCCATCTTAGCTGGACCCGTGGACCGAGGGTGTGTAAATGATCACATGTGAAAATTTATGATCATATAAAGTGTTTATTATCCTCCCAAAGCAATAGGAGGTCATAGTAACTTTTTTCCAGAAATATGGTGAAAATAGGAGGTAAGAGTGAGACGGCGCGTGGGGATCCGCTTCCAAGCGCGACCTCGCCCTCCCTTGGTGTCGGAGAGGATGTGGTAACACGAAATACCTCTTCGCCTAGTGGAGAGGCTGCCCCCTCACCATCTGCAGGCCGCAAAGAAGCTTCTCCTTTGCCATCTTTGAAGCCACCCACGGGCAACTCCACCTCAGAAAAGGAGGTGACCCCCCCCCCTGTGCTTTTTCAGGGGGTGTTCCAAACCTCTTCTCCTAGAGAGGAGGTTTACTCATCGCCTACTCTTACGGGTGCGGTAGTTTCCTTCTTCTTTGGAGTCGTCCATGGAAGATTCCACCCCTGCACCAGCGCCCCCCTCCTTTCCTTTTACAGGGGACTGACAAGAAAAAAGTCAGGCGTCCTAAGATTGACTGGTCCTGGGGAAAGCAACTCGACAGGGCTAACTCCCTTAGAGGGACAAGGGAGAGCGGGAAATGTCGGTTGTGCCCCATGCAGTCGTGCATTCCGGGGGGGGGGGGGTGGCGTGCCTGCACCCCCTCTTTTGCGAAGACGAACCACGAAAAGGCAGATTCCTCAATTGGGATCCGCGATGTCACAGGGAAAGGGGGATATGGTCATATAGAAGCTCACCCTGAGATGGACATGGTCCCGCAGGTAACCCAGCCGCAGATGGCAGGATCTTCCATGGGGCGAAACCGGGCTCGGTGCAACCAACCCTTATGCAAGCTTCTCTTCACGTGGCTCTGGCCCCCAAGGGTTCCCAAGAAGAGTAGGGAGCTCCTCCCCCGCTTGGTACCCCTTTGACAGCTTGGGAGTAGGATCTTAGTGAGGTTGGTTCGTCCGCCCTAGGGGCTCCTTCCAGCAATGGAGAGAAGCGGGTTCATTCCCTACCCGAAAAAAGTAAGAGAAAAAAGAGAACACTAAGGGTTTCTTTATATCCCCGATGGACGGATGCCCTGCTGTTTTAACAAGCGACCAGGTTAAGATCAGCACGTTGGGATCCGATGCACTCTCAGCTAGACAAAGACCAAAACTGCAAGTGCGCTAAGCGAAGCCTCGAATACATCGGAGCCATTCATTCAAATAGTATCTGGCGTTTTTGAGCCCGCTAGCTTCAAACGCTTTCTGATTATTCGCTTCACAGATGACAGGATTTTGGCCAAAGGCAACTTAATCCATCAGATGAGAGCATTAACTATATTAATTGGTAGAGAGCCGACTGACAAATGCGTCAGACTCTTACGTAGTGGCCAAGATTAGTGCCCTTCGGACCCATAATGGCTAACCGATGAGTGTAACACCGCACTCTTCCATAAAGTTTGTGAAAGGAATGGTTTATGCGAGGGAACTCGTGGACTACTCTTTAGATGACATCACTTTAAAACTGACCGACCACGTAGCCGTCAAGGTAGAACGTATGATGAGAAATTAGTGAGGGGCCTATAGACTCCCCCCTACACTTTTAGTCACTTTTAACCGTGACAGGCTCCCTGAGTCGGTGCGTGCCGGTTAGTATTGCTACCTCGTGAAGGCATTCGTGCCACTGCCGTGGAGGTGCTACTATTGCCACCGCTTCGGGCATACTAATCGCTCATGTAGATGTGTAAAGTTGCGTTTACCAGAAGTATGTCAAGATTCTCCAATACCGTACAAAATAAGTCCCTATCGTATATGGAAAATTGTGTCAATTGCAGAGTGCCGCACCCTGCTTCTTCGAAGCAATGTGGTGTGTATCTCTTGGAGAAGCAAATCGTGGCCGTTCAGGATGCTAATCGCCTTTCATTACTCGAGGCTGAGGACTTGGTCCTGGCGCGCCCGGCGTTGCCTTGCAAGTCCTATGCCTCAATTTTATAAAAGGCACTCTCTGCTCCAGGCACCTTCAGGCCTACGATCAGTGCCATTTCCGCGCCCATTCTGAACCCTTCTGTGGGTCCCCCTTCCCCCATGGCTGATCCCTTCGTAAAGCTGGCGGCACAAAGGATTCACACCTAGCATCGGCTAAACTAGGGCTCACCCCTCTCCCCAAGCATGACCGTTTCCCGTAAGGTGAAGCAACCACGCACCTCAACCGAATCATTAGACTCACAAGAAGCAATACCCCCGTAGGTGGTCTTGAGGCCGTTTTGCGGGGCTTCTAAAGCTTCCCCGAGAAAATAGGACAACACCAAAAGAGTTTCCTCTTCTACGCTCCCACCCTAGGTTGGACCGGGCCACTTGGAGACGCGACACCAACCAAAAGATGGAGCCCCATCTCCGAGGCCAACTCCCCACGCTAAACGTTTCGAGGGGGAAGGAGGAAAATACTCGCAAAGCGAACTCAACCTCCCCTAAAAAGGCGTTCGGCCTTTTTGGAGCACAGTTCGTGCCACGCTGGAACCGTGCCAGTGTATACAGATGGTTCCAAGTCCCAAGATGGGGATGGGTTTCCACGCCGTATTCCCTCTGTCTGAAGTCAGCGGGGTTCTGCCAGGTGCTGCGTCAGTCTTCGCAGCCGAGCTGGTTGCAATACACCGCTCGGTATGGGAGATAACGTGACGTGCCCGGATCGGAGACCGGATTGTGATTTATAGTGACTCACAAAGTGCGTTGAGTGTTCTCGGAGGATTGGAATCTTCTCATCCCTTGGTTCGCGATATCCGTAACGCCACGGTTTTGGAGAGCTGGGCGGATGTCGAGATTATCTTCGGTTGGGTTCTTGGGCATGTAGGATTTGCGGAAAATGAGCGCGCAGATGAGGCCTCCAAAGAGATCGCGAGGACTGGGCGATAAGACCAGCGTTTCGCTCTTCCTCACACCGATTACGTGACAGGAATACGGGGAGCTCTCCGAGCTACTTGGCAAAGAAGATGGGAGACGGTCGAGGGGTACTTAAGGTTGAGTGCCATTACGTTGCGACTGTCCCCATGGACAGTCGCCATTGTCCCTTGTACTCGGGACGGATTCGTGCACACTGACTTGTGGACTTTACGACTTTGGGGAGGAGGCTGGCCTCCTCCACTATATGTGAATGTTTGTTGTGGGTCGCATCTTTCTCCGCCGGGGAGAGGCGGGCCTACCGTCGCCCCCTGAGCGCGCTTCCTTCTTGACTTTTTGGTTTGTGTTTTTTTTATTTTCTTTTAGCATTTGTAATTTTTTATCGTTGTTATTTGTTATTTACATATTGTTATTTGTTTTGTAATATAGCCTAGAAATAGGCTGGGTCGAGTACGGCGACTTATGCCCATGTAGGCAGTCGCCAGATGGGCTCCTAGAATAAAAAAAAAGAAGAGCCTTCTTCGGCTAACATCGCCCGGAGTTCTGCCTACGGTAGGTGTACGGCCATTCCCGCGAGGGGTTTATCTTCGTAAAAAGCCTCCACACCTCGTCCGAGCTAGGCCTGAGAGACATATTCCTTCCATTGAATTACCGCGGACCCCGAAGCAACTGGCAGATGCTGCGGAGGCTCGTCTCATCTCCCGTATCAGTTCAGCTGCGCCGAGATAGGAGGTATACTGCTATTTCTGCATAAATTCTACCATCAGCCCATTTGGACGCGGGGGAGCTAGTCGCCTAGTGGCACGGTTTCTGAGGCCCTTTATGCTGAACAGGGATCTTATCGGTAGATACTCCCTTTTAGGGGACTACTCATTAACCCCAGGGATCAATTCCTTACCGACATGTTTGACGACCTGGGGATTGGTGTCCTAAATGTGAATGAGTTTACTCATCACTGCCTGAGAACCGCTTCATTCTCCTGCTAGGATCTATCCTTGTACTCTCTGGATGCTTAACCTGCTTTTGAGAGTGAGGTGGTTGATGACCTTCATCATAGTGCTCACTTTCCCATTCAGATATCATTTTATTGACCCCTTCTGCCTGAAATACCTCGGCGCAGTGATTCGCATTTCAAGAAATGACTGATTTCTTTGTCCCGGTCGAGGAGTTTAGGTCGGTGCACTTCTGCCGCCATCCACGGTTCCATCCCGACCCGGACTTGTTCTTAAACGTGGTTTGCCCCGAAGTGGTAGATTGACTCCGTTTCCTTGGTCTTGTTTTCGATCGAAGGCTCATATTCGCAGCCTTAGGAATTCTTGTACCCGCACCATGGATATTCTTCGTTTTGTAACGTTCAGCACTTGTAATGCTGATAGGACTTATGCCTTCCGTTTCTGCCGATCTTTATTAATTCAAAACTCGACTACGGGTTTGAGTTTTCTGTATCTGTAGTCGAGTCTATATTGCGGAACTTGGAGTCGATTCCCCACACCGGTCTCCGCCTGGCGACCGGTGCCTTCCGCACGTCCCCTATTGAGAACCTTCTTTTCGATGCTGGGGACATGCCACTCGTTCTGCGCCGTATACATTGTATTCTGCTCCTATACACGCGAACCCGGCGCGTCCCTGATTCATGAACGGCTCTCACTCCATCAGTAGCCGATCTTGACGGTGCCTATGCCGCAGAGAGAGAGATCCCAGGCATACCATAAGCCCTTTGCTTTAGGGTTAAGAAACTCCTTCGAGAGCTAGGTATAGCTCTCGGGCCGGTGGTGCCCCTGGTTCTGCCCAGAACGCCACCCTGGAGGGTACCACCTTTAACTATTTGTCGCCACGCCTCTGCTCCCAAAGCTTCTACAGCGCCCTGAGTATTGTGTTCGACCTTTTTGCAACACATTTCGTGTAACGCTGGAACCATGGCAGTGTATACGGATGACTGCAATTTCCAGGGGGGGATCGGTTTCCAAGTCGTATCCCCCTCTGTTTGAAATCAGCGGTGCTCTGCCAGACGCTGCTTCTATCTTCACAGCTGTGCTGGTTGCAATACACCGCTCGGTACGGGAGATAAGGCATCATGCCCGGTTCCAAGGACGGATTAGGATCTTTCGAGACTCACAAAGCGCCCTGAGTGCTACCGACTCATTGGAATCTTCACACCCCTTGTTTGCGATATGGGCCTACCCCCCCCCCCTCAATGCCACGACAGCTGCACCTTACTCCAACGCTGCGTTGTCCCCCGGACTATTCGGCACATTTTTGTTGAATGTCCTAGTCTGGTGATCTTCGCGCGCGTTATATATCCCGGTATCAGTACGAGCGTGGTCACTACCGCTTGTCCCTTGTACTCGGGACGAGTTCGTGCACACAGACTTGTGGACTCTCTTACTTTTTGGAAGAGGCTGGCCTCCTCCATTTCAATTGACCCTCTTTGTTGTAGGTCTCATATTCCTGCGTAAGGCGAAGGTGGGCTTCCCCAGACGCTGGAGCGTGCTTTCTTCTTCATGCTTTTGCTTTGTTTTTTTGTTGTCGTTGTTGTTTTTACTTTTGTTTGTCCTGGGGTTTGCTGTTAGTGGGAGTTGTGGTATTTTTTTTTTGGGGGGGGGAGGGTGTTACTGTATTGAATTATTTTTTAATGTAGTATAGTATTAGGCTTTAAATTTATTACGGCGAGGTATGCCCTAGGAGGCTGTCGCCGGGTGGGTGCTTAAAAAAATGGTGGAATCCACTTCTGAGCAAGATCCTCCTAAGGGGACACAGGCATTTGAGGACTCGAAAACAAAGGGAGATGATAGTTCTCCTCCCTTCGATAAGGCTCCATAGGCTCCGGTCCTACGTCATTTTGGAAAAGGACCGGGCCGAGACTGGCTTGTCCGGCTTCGGGGCTTCTTTGAGAGAGAGAAAAAAGAATGTATCCCTGCCTTCCTCTCCCAAGAAAAAAAGAAGACTAAGAAAGCCAGACAATCCTCTCCTTCTCGGTCAGTGAGGAAAAACGTGTCCCTTCTGACTCGGCATGTAGCTAGACATTGTTGTCATGTCAGGCCTCTGGACGCTCTCTGGCGGAAGGGAAGACCACAAATGTCAAAATAAGTAAGATTGAGCTGAGTGTAGCCTAGGTGACGTCAATGTCTCCCATCAAGATGCTCCCAGGCCTTTTCGAGAGAATGCTGTCCATTTGACACATGATATATCAGCGTCAGGCCTTAGCTAGAGTTCTCCGTAGAGAACCAAAGGTCTTCTATTTCTCGAACGGGAGCCTTTTGGTGAATGCAACCATCTCAGGCGGTCATTCTAAGCGCTCTTTGAACGCTTGATTGATCGTTCGTGTTGTTGACCACACACTCTAAAATTAACTCTTTAACTACTCTTTAGAAGACATCGCGCAAGAGCTGACCGAAGAGGTACAGACAAGGATGAGCGTGTAATGAGGAAACAGGATGGGAACACGAGACACTCTCCTCCACTCTTCATCAAGTTTAACCGAGACATCTTCTAGAGTAGGTCAGAGTTGGCTGGTATCGGTACCGTGCGGAGTTTTTACAGACTTTACTTCTCCAGCCACGCCTAGAAACAGACGTTCTAGGCAGGATCAACCTGAAACCTGTGCCGATTACTCCAACTCCATAAATTGCAAAGCTATGTCATGTAACACACCACCACCCTTCTGCCTTCTTGAAACATTTTTATCCATATTTGTTTCTAAAGGAGGTTCTGGTGGACCAGGCCGCAGACCTACTTTCGTTAGGGAAGCCAACGAATTTGTCTTACCACGATTTACCCGACCAGGGACTTCAGGATCTTTCAAGTTAAGAAAGTTTCCTTCGCTCCTGGCTATTCTTCTCTCAACACCGCTATGGTGTCACCATGGCACCATGGTATAGCTAGAAGCAATACCGGCTCGAACCCAGCTCCGCTAAAACCTAGGTTGATTTCCCTCATGGGAGTCATTAGACCCACAGGAGGTAAAACTGCTGAAGGTGCCGACGGAACCATTCGGGTGGCTTTTAAAGTCTACCTCCGAAAGGAGTGTAGTAACAACAGGACGTTTGGAAAGTCGAGACCCCCAAAGCATGAGTGAACTCCCACCACAAAATCGCCAACTATTCAAAGTTTTCGGGACAGGGGGAATGAAAGAGTTGCACGCCGAGCCAACCCTCGTCCAGTAAGGACTTGAAGACATCGGCATAGTATGCAGCCAACAGCCCTAGGAATTCTTTTCTTCAAAGAAGCATAGGGTCATTCCCGCACTGGTCTTAATAGAGGCCTGGGAAGAGAGAGACGACTTTCATCATCGCGATCATATTCTAATTCAAATATCTCATGCTGAGTCAGTGTCGCCTGAGAAACCATCTCGCGAGTGCTTGGAGCGAATATGGCGCTCCACATTCTAGGAAATAGCTGGCTTCACAATCTCGCTCGTGGAGTTTAGGCTGGGTGATGAAACAGTTGAGTTATTTTTTAGTGCCCTCATCGCCGCTTTTATGGTTAGTATTCCTTGAACATTGGCCGTTTTCCATGCCATCCATTTCCATCATGGTCGTAGAAGCGATTTCACATTTGAATTTCATCGAGAGATAGTCAGGTTCCGGGACATTACGAAACATGCTTGTCGCTCTCCTTAGTAAGCATACGTGTCTTTATTTAATTGGAACACCCCTCTTGCAGAGGTGTAAGTTCTGATAGGACCTCACGCCATTCCTTCAATAAGACCGGAGCACAATCTCGGACGCCGCCTACATGGCGAATTCATTGCATGGTCGCTTTCTCCCCAAACTCTAGTCGGAATTTTGCTCTGTGAGTTTTTATTGATAGTTGCGCTTTCTCTGAAGGCCACTGACTGGAATTCACCTCTGGTGGCGGAGAACTCTTTTCAATCTGTTTACATTTAGCGAGCTTTGCTCTGCTTTCGCTTCCTGTCGTATACTGCCTCTGGTACAGAGGATATCCTGTACGCTATGTGTCGACACGTGCGAGATCGTCGATTCCACGTACGTGTAGGGGAGCTCCCCTCAATCCAATAGGGCTGAAAAGGAACATGCATTGAAGTGGCCTCCATGTCACACTCTTTGCCTTAAGCATCAACAGCATCACCTGGGTGCTACCGGAAAATGTTCTTGCTACCCTGTCTGTAGACGAATTTTCGATCTATTTTGATGCGGCCAAAGATGCCTACCTTGGAACCTCGGCTACAATAGGCTCTGAATTGTATCTTTAGTTGTGCCGAAACGCACATACTTTTTTTTTCTTTGGCCAGAACAAAGCTGCTGTACTTGCTGCCTAAATGTGGTGGAGTCACACATTCGGAGTATGAGGATTTCTGTCCCCTCTACATGGATATTTTTTGCTCTGCGGCTCTCAGCAATTGGAGAGGGAGCTGGTAAAGCCATTCGTTTTATGTTTTACCACTCCCTAGTTCATTATCAACTAGCCTGCGGATACGCGAGTACTACGCATCTGCAGCCGAGCTTGTATTGCGAAAGATAGACTCGATCCACCACACTTCTCTCCTCTTGGCGACATGTGCCTTCCGCACATCCCCTCTAGAGAGCCACATTATTGATACGGGAGAAGTGCCGCTCGGACTGCACCTTACATATTGCATTTTGCACTTTCACACGCGAGTCCAACGTCTCCATCATTCGCCAATGCCTCTTATTTTATATGTGGTTCATATTAACAGTTCTTATGCCACCGTGAAGCGCAAATCAAACCCTAAGCATTTTGTTTACTGCAAGGCAACTCTTTCGAGAGCTCAATTTAGCTCTAGGATCGGTGGCGTCTCTAGTTTTATATATGATGCTAGCATGGAGGATACCACCTGTGAACATTTGTTTCCCCCTCCTCTGCTCGCCAAACTTCTACAACATCCAAAATACTGCGTTCATATTTTTGGAGATCATATCTTGTCACAATAAAGCCGTACCAGTGGACATGGGTGGCTCCAAATCCGAAGAGAAGGTCAGCATCCAAGCTTTCTCTTTCCTGTTTGATTTCGGCGTGTCTCTTCCGGGCGCTGAGTCTGTTTCCAGGACACAAAATATTACAATACATCGTTAGTTAATGGATCGAATTGTATATTTTAGCGAATCACATAGCGCGCTGAGTGCCCATTAGGCATTGGCATCTTTGCACCCTTAGGTCGCTGTATCCGTGACAACACGGCTGCTGCGAGCTGGGAGGATTGAAGGATTGTCTTTCGGGTTCCTGAACATGCGAGAAATGAAAGTGCTGACGAGGGTGCAAGGCTGTCTTCATAAACTGGAGGACTGCTCTGTCTACCTGATAAAAATCAGATCAGCCCTTCGGGTCCCATGACAAAGAAAATGTTATAAGGTCTACCGGGATATTAAGACCTACTCCCAATGAATCGTCCACTTCAGGTCGTTTTTTTGTCCACTCCAAATCTTCCGCGCTTGCGGGGCTCAAAAGCATCTGAGCCTTACACTGAGGATTGCTTGGTCTCCAAGACAATCTGTCATATTTTTGTTGACTGTTCTAGTCTGTAGGATCTTCTCGAATGCTGCCTGTTCCGGTACTGGGCTGAGCGAAATAACAAGCAATTGATCCTTGTATTATGGAAGATTTCATGCTCACCAGACTCTGAAATTACCCTGTTTCTGGAGGAGGCGGGTCTCCTCCATCATATTTAAATATTTAATTTGTTGTGCCCTCCGGCCCCTCAGTGTGCATATAATTTTTCTTTGTTTCTTTTACTATAGGTGTTGGTTGATTTGTTATTTTTGCTGCTGTTTTTCTTGTCACTTTGTTTTTCGTTTGGCTCATTTGTTAAATTTGCCTAAAAATACGCTTGTTAATAATTTAGTCATATGTGCCCTCGCTAGTGGCTGCCAGATGGGAGCTATCAGATCGTCCGGAAATTTTGAGGGTGTTTTTGAAGGATGGAAATAAAGGGAATGTATTCGTATTACAATATATTTTACTCCTCAAAGTACAGTCCAGTTTTATCAATGACTTCAGTCAATTTATTCTGCGGCTTTACAATTCACTCCGCGTAGAATTGGACGGTCTTGGGGGAAAATAAGTTATCCAGGTGTTTATTTTTTACTGTATCTAAATCAATAAACGATTTTCCATTCAAGAAATTGTGCAGGGACATTCACAAATCAAAGTCAGATGGTGCAATGTTGAGAGAGTAGGGCGGACGCGGTAAGAGATCCCACCCACTCATGAGGTTCTGCGTTGTCTTGGAACACAACCCCTTCCCTGTGGGGTAGTTCTGGCTTCATCTGGGGAAATTTTGTATTCAATTTTTCCACCGGACACAAAAACTTAACTTTTTTTTGCATGAAGATTCCGCATATGTCGCTGTTTTGGTGAGTTCTCACGCAAATCACAGGATCGTTTCCATGCTGTTATTGTATGTAGACAATCCATTTTTATCGCCAGCCACCGATCGCTTCAAAAACAGTTGTTTCATTGCGTTTTAAAAGCATGTTTCAGATGAAATATCGGCCCATGTAGTTTTTCTATGAAAGGTTGTACCCGATTCCCCCTATGTTCACAAACAGTATTTTTTAGAACTTCCAACATCTCTGCAAGACCCTTAGTTGTAATTTTGGGGGTTGGCTTCAATGTTTACCTTCAAAAGATCGTCGTACAACTCAGTGAGTTGCATCTTCTAAAGTGAAATCTACGTGGTTGAATTTTACAAACCATCTTCGATCCGTTGATTCACCTACAGCACCTTCAACATAATCATTACAAATGAGTTTGCACGTTTCTTCAGCGGTTTCGACCGTTTTAAAGAAGAAAAGCCTTACGTGCCCCAAAAGGCACTTTTGGTTATTCTTGTTTGACCTTGATAAGGCCTGACAAAAAGAGAAGATATAGAGTGATCTTTTATGCGTTTGTAGCCAGTAAGTTACCTCCCTGCAAGTGATGCTAACATATTAGTCGTAACAACATTACAACTGCATGTGATGACAACATATCAGTCGTTACAACATTACAGCTACATCTGATGCCAACATATCAGCCGTACCAACATTGCATCGGTAATATGAAATGTTTAAAGAAAATTGTCGAAATCGCTCAGAACTTTCGGGACAACATAATATTTACAAATGTGGTAGCTAGTCGCATATTTGTGGCGCGCCGTCTCACGTATGCTGTGTAAAGGGTTCGATCCCCATACAGAATTACGAACCAGCGAAGACTAAAGATTCACTCGAGGCTATTTGAATAAAGAAGGGAAAATATGTAAGTCATGGAATTTAAAGTTAAAAGACATATAACATATGCAAAAGTAATTAATTTAACAACTCTCGTTTATATAATTTAAAATTTAAAGTAATATTTATCCATTCTTGTCTTAAACATATTCACTCTAGTGCTTTTCACTACATTTCTAGCAAAGTTATTCCATCTTTGTAATATTTTATAAGAAATTAAATTCTGTAATTACTTGTTTACAACCGTTATTTAGTGGTCGGCACTCGTTTATCTAGTTTAAATATTCAATTATAATTTGTATTAGTGGAACTGTTTAGTATTTTAAATACTTCAATAAATCGAACTTCCAGTGACAGTAAATTGAGGTGCTTCAGTCTCTCTTCGTACGATCTATTTCTAAATTCAGAAATTATTTTGGTCGCTCGTCCTTGGACGCATTCCCAATATTGCAAATGTCTTTTCCATTTATGGGGATCAGAACTGTACCGCATACTCCAAATGTAGGCGTACAAGCGCTTTATACAAGAGAAGAATAATGTTTTTTGATATAAACGCAAAATGTCTAGCCAAGTAGCCTAAAAGCCTATTTTCCCTTTCGTAAATCTACAATACATTGTTTTGAAAAATCCAGCTCAGTCAAGATTAAGATGCCTAAAATCATTTTCCATGATGACTGTGTTTAAAATTTGACCATCCATATTGTTATCTCTTTGTAGATTATAATCCCAACGGTAAGAAAATATTTTAGGCCTATGACTTTCCCTTTTCCATCCTGCTTCTGCCCACTTTTCTTTCGTTATCCGCTCATCCTTCGTCTGTGTGCCATATTTGTATCACTACTTATCTCGTGTCTAAATGTCTCTCTTTAGTTTTGGATCTGCGATAAAAATTTATGACTGTTTGAAACCTTGTTTAACGACTCCGCTTAAATACACTTTTAGAACATGTGTTGCGCAGCTGAGGGGTCTGGATTGTGGGACGCGTTTGCAACTTCCTTCTATACTTAAGGTTGGGGTTGAGCATGGGTGAAGGGAATGGGTGGGTGCACATTTTGAAACAGGGAACCAAGGGTCTGTTTCCTCGAACTTGGGCCTCCACCCTCTGGTGAGGTGTTTGGGACCCTTTTCAGACATTGAACAATTCAAAATCAGATAGCTAGAAGATTTCATTGGGGTCAACACTGTCTTTCAGGGTGAACTGAAAGCCCTGAGAACAGCGTCACCTTCAAAATATCCGTCATCTACGCCTTTAGTTTTCTCTTCTGCATTTCCAATTTATTTTCCTATCTATTAAGTATTGTTAATATTGCGGTTGTGTTAAAGATGTCATTTTAAGCTAGTATTTCGTGAGGCAAGGTGAGGTAACATTTGTTGTTTTGTCGTGGTGTATCCATTTATCGTCAACTATTTTTTTAAATTGCAGGAAACTTTGGTTTGCTTGTACGTAGTTTCAAATCCTTTAAATTCATCTCGGGCTGCAATGTGCAAACCCTTTTCAAATGATTATTTTAACGAATTATCAAACTCCTCTTCCCCTAATTTCAAGTTTTTAATCGAGGGGTTTTACGACCTGCAGCAGACCTCTCTTTCAAACGAGGGAATTTGTAGCCTGACACAAGTTATCTTTATATAACGTTCAACACCTTAATTTTAAAATATTCAAAGAGTCATCTTCATTCCTTACTACAACTACCTACCATCTAACGAGAGTTTGGGATTCAACTCGTCTCAAACTATCTCTGGACAAAGCATTTAACTTTTCCAAAACAATCAATCCGAAAATTGTCTACTCGAAATACCTTTCAAAATCCAATAAAGGTTCCCCCCCCTTATATCGGGGTAAGTCGATACTAATTTGATTTTAATGCATTACCTTACACGTTTCCACGTTGATATGCATCTGCCATCCATCTGAACATTCGGCTAATACATATATCCGCTCGTCTTTTTACATGTTTTCGGAAGCACTAAGGTATTGTTCCTTACTATCGAATTTCGTATCATTAGCAAACTTTTACATAATAATTTAATGTCAATATCGTTTATATACATTTCTGACCAAATGTTTTGAGACATATATTTTTTATTCGCTTTTAAGATTTACGTGGTATTCGTATGAATAGTTATTCTGATATTTAAATTATTGCAGGTTTACTAAAAAATAAACAGTTCAAAAATAATTTTTAAAAAAACTGCAGTCCATCGCTGAATCCAAAATCACGCTCTCGTTCTGCTTCTGTAAGAGGTGAGTTTCTGTCACTGGACCTTTGCTATTCGATCAAAAGCGTAAAATGATGACAAATATGGGTTAAATGAATGATTTGGGGGCAAATAGAATCTATTTTGTAATATTTATTTGTAAAAATAAAGGTTTGAATCTATTTCAATTCCAGAAATGTTTTTTTGCAAATAAAAACGTGCAACCATTATTACTCAGCACCAAAATGGCTTGAAATGCTAAGAGATAGTTGCTAAGGGTATTTCATCAAGGAACAACATCTTTAGGACGATTAATGAGTTTAAAAAGACTGTTTATAGTCCTATAAAGAAGTTTTATAGACGCCCAAGAGCTTCAAATGAACGCCAAGATCGCTTCCTGGTAAGGTCACAGCTCAAGTATTGGGTTGCCTCTAGTGCTAAGCTCACTCACGATTGGAAAGAAGCCGATGTGACTGTTTCAAGGCGGTGACTATTTGACGAAGGCCTCGAGTCGAGAAGGACTGCGAAGAAGACTTCTCAACTCACCGAGAAGAACCTTACGGATAGGCTTCGATTTTATAGTAAATATAGAGAATGGACTTGAAAACTGAGATAAGTAATCTGCTCTGATGAAGCTCCTTTCTGCTTGCTTGGAGATTCTGGAAGGTCCTTTGTAAGAAGGAGTAAAAAGTATGCTTTAAACGAGGCCTGTAATGTACCCACGGTGAAGCATCCGGACACCTCCCGTCTAGGTGGCTGTTTCTTATCTATAGTAACTGGACCACTAACAATTTTACCCCAAGAACACTGCCACGCTCAAAATGGTAACAAAATGTAATTCATCAACATCTTTTCCCAAAGGTGCAGGACCAATTTGGTGATGATTACTGCATTTTTTTACAAAGCAAAAGCAATAACAAAGTTCTTGGCTGAAAATAACTTTGGACCTTTGGAGACTTTGGTCCAGGAATTTACCAGATTGGAACCCAAGAGATAATTTGTGGGTGATAATCAAAATGATGGTTGATAAACAGAAGCCATCCAATTATAAGCAGTTTCTGGTTATTATTGAGAAAAAATGGAACAATATCATCCCAAATTTAGTCTCTAGAATGCCAAAACGAATTGAAGTAGTCCTAGAGAACAAAGGACATACATCGTAAATATTCACTGTGCGCTTAATTGACTGTATTTATTAATAAAATAGGTTTGGGTTATAAAGTTTGTATATTTCACCTACAAATATGATACAAACATACTAAAAAAAATGCAATGTTTGATTAGTTCTATTAATATTCTTACATGCAAATTATTTAAGAAGGAGCGCTCGCGTCGAAAGTCGGGCAGTCATTTATTTATTAATTTATTGACCTCTAGATATTATTCGATCCTACCTCTAACAATGGACTCTAAGAGTTTACCCAGATTATAAGTAATGAAAATGGGCCGAAAGATTCTAACAACACTCTTTATTCCTGATTTGATTTTTCTCTTTTTTTTTAAGAAAATGGTGTTATATTTGCTTCATTGAACTCTTCAAGTACACTCCCATCGCTAATGGATTTTTGAAAATTATACTAATGGTTTTAAAAATTCGTTTTCCTACTCTTTAAAGTAGATTATATATATATATATATATATATATATATATATATATATATATATATATATATATATATATATATATATATATATATATATATATATATATATATATATATATATATATATATATATATATATATATATATATATATATATATATATATATATCTCAAAGAAGCGCGAGAGAATGATGAAAATGAATCCATTAAACCACATTGAAAGAGAAAACGGAATAATTTTTCCTTGCAGTAATATTTTTATTACCTTTTTTCGAAAAAATCCGTGCAGGAAAGCGATTCGAACCATGCACACTGAGGCAGCGAGCACCGCTTTGATCACAGTTAAAAGTATGCCGTTAGCACACTATGCTCGCTGCCTCAGTGTGCCTGGTTCGAATCGCTACCCTGCACGGATTTTTTTCGAAAAAAGGTAATAAAAATATTACTGCAAGGAAAAATTATTCCGTTTTCTCTTTCAATGTGTTTTAATGGATTCATATATATATATATATATATATATATATATATATATATATATATATATATATATATATATATATATATATATATATATGGGAAATATCACGAAAGTTAGCACGTGATAACTATAAATATGAATATGTACCACGGAAGGAAACTGAATAAAAAGCAGATTGAGTTAGTACTTTCGTCTATTCGACATTTTCAAATTCAATGGTGAGAAAAATAAGACACCCAGTATTTATACAAAACACGTTTCCCTGGGATGTGGTCAACTTTTTAATGCTATCAGATAAGTCGGATTTTAGAAAAATTGATAAAATTGTTTCTAGCGAAAACAGCCCTGGGCTAATGTTGGGATTACTCTCCTTTGTGCGGTAGATTAAAAATGATTCCAGGATATTTCTCCTTATAAAATCATTACTATGGATTATAGTATCAGGGTTTGACCAGTTAATTCTGTGTCCCATCTTGGAATTGTGGACAGCTAAGTCATTATTCAGATAACCCTAATTACTGCATTTTTGTGTTGTTGGGTCCTTATGGAAACATTTTTGGAAGTTCGGCCTACATAGAATAAATTACAATCTAAACATGGAATTCGGTAAATTACATTATTATCATTATTGGGGCTATGCCTTATTAAGAGATTTTTTAATGTGTGATTGTATTTAAAGGCTACCTTAATATTAAGTGTTTCTAGAATGGGCACTACAGACATAAAATTATCATGATAGGGTAAAATTAATAGGTTTTTACGAGGTTATATTGTCTCTAATTTACAATTATAAAATGCTTTTTTGGTTATATTCATACATATTTCTAGAAAGTACTTTGGGTAGCATAAATTGGTAGCAATATCTTCAATTTTTGTGTATTCTTTATCTATATAGTCGGGACTACATATTCGAAAAGCCCTCGGATACATGGAGGAAAAAACAGCAGATTTTATATTTTTGGCATGACTTGAATAAAAATGGACATAAGAGAAATTATTCGTCGGTTTCCTATAAACAGTAAATTTAAATCTATGTGGTTCTCTAATTATTAGGACATCCAAAAATGGAAGGCTCTTATTTACTTCCTTTTCTACGGTGAATTTAATTGACGGAACCAATGAGTTGATAATTAAAAGAAAACTATCGATGTCAGAACTGTTGTTTAAAATTACCAGGATGTCATCAACATACCGGAACCAAGCAATTTGAGTAGACCAAGGAGGGGAGATCAACCTAGTGTCGAAAAATTCCATATATAAATTTGACAATAAGGGAGATAAAGGATTACCCATAGCCATACCAAACACTTATTCATAGAATTTACCGTTGAAACTAAATTTACATTTTTTAATACATAAACAAATAAGCTCAATGATCGTATTGGTTGGTAAAGGAAGGTCATAAGCATTTAGAATAGAGGCTAGGAAGTCTAATAAGTCATCAATGGGCACTTTGGTGAATAATGAGGTGACATCAAAACTGACTAGTCTCAGATCTGATGTTACCCTCATATTGTTTAATTTATTGCAAAGGTCAAGGGAATTTTTTATATGGGAGGGGGGATATAGTTCCTCTGATAGGAGAAAGTAAATTTACTAAGTACTTTAAAAGTTTATATTGGATTGAACCAGTAGCACTTATGATTGGTCTTATTGGGTTTCCTGGTTTATGAGTTTTTATTAGGCCATACAAATAGGGTAAAGAAGAGCCACTAGAAGAGACAGAGTCCATAGTTAATTTGTGTTTTTTTAAAGTGTTTTTTACGTCTCTATTAAAATACTTGATTACGTCATCTAAGGGATCCTTACTTAACGGAAGGTATGTAGACCTTTCGGATAATAAGGTGGATATTTTTTCTAAATACGTTGTTTTGTTCATAATAACAAACGTGTTAGATTAGATTTATCAGCTTTTGTAATGTGCAAATCTTGGTCCATTTTTAAGGATTTAAGTTCTGATATAAATCTTTTCGGAAAATTGTGTAAGTTTTTATACATATTACTCACTACTGAATAAACAATACCTTTTGCAATGTCTATGTGGTTTTGAGTCATGTTCTTATTTTTTTCCAATCTAGCAAAAGCAGCGGCAATGTCGACACTTTGAGGTTTTTTATTTATTGTTATCGATAATCCATATCCTCAGGCGCGCTTTACAATCCGACTTATCTGATAGCATTAAAATGTTGACTTTATCCCAGGGAAACGTGCTCTGTATACATACTGGGTGTCTTATTTTTCTTACCATTGAGTTTGAAAATGTCGAATAGACGAAAGTACTAACTCCAATCTGCTTTTTATTCAGTTTCCTTCCGTGGTACATATATATATATATATATATATATATATATATATATATATATATATATATATATATATATATATATATATATATATATATATATATATATATATATATATATATATATATATATATATATATATATATATATATATATATATATATATATAAAATCAGAACCCAAGGCTTTGAAAAATTTCTTTTTCTTAATATAGGTAAAATAAATTCGAAATTATAGATTCTTCATTAAAATTTATTACGTCTTGTATTGAAGTTAAATTATTTATACCTCGCTTGATTAAAAAGTATGCAAAAATGTTTATTTAATGACTCCGCCACGTTCTATGGTTCGGCATTAAGGACTTCCTTAGCATCCTGGACGGCGCGATTGGTTTACGATCAATATAGCTATAAAATCGCCTCGGGGGCTTGTTTAGGAACAAATGCTAGCTCTTTTCATAATTCCCTTTTGCTATTCTTTTTTTACGATTGACACGGCGTCGATAATAAAAGTTTTTGTTTTGTTTCTTAACAGTATTGCTGGTTTTCGAAATGTTGTACAATCTATTACGTTGCCTTATACACTTTTTAATCACTATTTATTTATGGCACTTTAATCATCATCATCGTCACTAACTCTATAATTTAAGAAGGGGATTTTTTTGAGTATTTTAATAATAATTTCATCTTAGTTTGGTTATGACTTATGTTTTTTTATCAAAGTTATTTCTAATAATTCCTTTATAATATCAAAAAACAAAATGGTGAAGTTCAGAAATAAATATAAGTAACGAAATTTTGTGAATTTTTTAAAACCCAAAGAATTACAAATGGTGAAGTTCAGAAAATATATTTTTATATATCTTCTTCTATAACTATATTTTAGCAACGTGATATTTTGAAAGGGGGGAAATTTAGTTTAGAGTTCCTTTTTTAAATTATTATAATTGGCGAAGTTCAGAAAATTTATAAAAATTTAACCATGGCTGCTTTTTTTAGATTTTAAATTTTAATCTTAGGAGCGAAGCCATTGCCTGGTTTATCTATTAGAATATAGTGCACTATTTCATTATTTATAGTAAAAAATGGTCACTGAAATTCAATATACGTTTCCTGGAGTTTTCACAGTTTAAAATTTTGTCCCAATTTAAACACTTTACTGGGCTCTTTGCCAAACTATTTGTATTTGTATATTTAGTTTCTGCCTCATTATTCATTCACATGCTATTTCATTTTACGTTAAATATAATTTTAACAACTCCATTATTATTATTAATATGAGATACAAACTTGATACTTCATGGCCACTTCGGAAAGATTCTCTAGGAGTGGCTGTTAGCCAAGATGGAAAATTCATTTCTTATAAATTGGAAATCTCATTTATAGCAATGATCAATATTTTCAAATTATTCACAAAGGCAACAACATCAGTTACCTCAAATTTATTTAACCAATTAAATTGGGTAAAATTTCTTGTAGAAATATTTTCTTGACATAATTTTATAAATATAATAAATACAAATATTTTAGTCTTTGAATCAACATGGATCATATTAACTCCTTGAAGTTGAGTATTTAATATATTATTTTTCCCAAAATCGCAACTATGTAACTCCCAAAAGCTTTGTCACTAACTGTTAATAGTAGATTCATTTCAGATTTGCCATTTTAAAGTCTTTAAGAATATCAAATGATGCTATAAATCTTTACAGTCATTTCCCTTTCAACAACAACCTTAAATCAGGGTGAAGGAGTATTCTTACTTGGCTGGAATTTTTATCCTCACAAATCTGTTTAAAAAGACACTCACGTATTCAATTAGCTTTTAAATATTTGGGATAACTAAAGTTTCTCTGTCAATAAGAGGGTCATGCTTCATTAAAATTAACCGGCCTGTTTTCTTACCTATAATTGCAGGAGCGCCATTACAGCACCTGGTCCAAGGTTTTCCATTGGTCTATTCTTTTCTGAGAACATCTCGGAGAAATCTTCATGGTCAATTTACTTTATTAAGTATAATTCTCGACAAAAAACATATGATGTTATAAATATAGGCTTATCGCAATGCATTGGGTTTGAAATCCTTTAATTCCAATTAATTTCTTAGAAAGTTTTCTCTTGAGAAAATCGCTCTTGAATTATTGTGTGCGACGTTCCCTTTCTGCGGATTTATCATATAATCTAAACTTTAGAAAATTTTGCAGGAGTTGATTGTCTTAACAAAATTAAAGGAATTCAGTATCAACCTTTAGTTTAGTTAATTTTAAAAAAATTACATCCAATTGGTGTAAGGTTTTCTTTTCATTTGTAATTTAGTTTAGTGAGAATAATTCTCGACCAAAACAGATGACTTAAATAAAACGACCAGTGGAGGAGCAAAGCCAGAGCGCAGCATTTTGAGGGCGTAGATAGGGTAATTGAGATAGACAGGTAGGAGAAAGCTGCGACATTTAAGGTTTTATATGTAAGAAAAAGGACCTTAAAAGTGATTTTGTAGCGAATTAGGAGCCATTACAGGTCACGAAACGTTGAAGTTACACGAGAGAAACGTCTCCGGCGGAGAAGAAGAAAAGTTGCAAAGATTTAAACCCGTTCGAGACCTCGAAAAGTGAAAACTTGTTATCCAGCGGAAAGGGACTTGCATTAGTCAAGGCGGGAGGTGACGAAGGGATAAATAACAATCTTTAAGCTGTTTGGGTCAAAGTCGGAACGAATGCAATTGAGATTACAGAGAGGATTTACTGACATCAGTAACACTGGTGATGCGCATTTTTTTTTTTAAATATATTAGAAAATGGCATACGCGAGGCGCCAAGGTTAAGGTAGGGGCAATTGTTTTGTAGTGAGGCTCATCTGTAGGCCTGCCAACGAAGCTGTGGAAAAGGAGATATGATATATTTGCATGTAATTAACATAGAAATGAGATGACAGACCAAGACAAAGCATAAGAAAACCACGGTGGAGAAGATAAATGCGAAACAGAAACGAATCAAGAAGCGAACCTTGCGAAACACCACAATGCACATCCGCCCACCGAGATATTTCCTTACCAATATGAAGAGATTGAGTACAAGGTAAAAGTCATAAGCGGAAACAGTTAAGGTCAGTTCCAGAGACATCCAGAAATTCACACAAGCAGTAAAGAAGAAAACTGAGGTCAATAGTGTCAAATGTTGTCGAGAGGTCCAGAAGTATCAGAATGCAATGCTGAATAGAGTTGTTCGCACGACGAAAGTAGTCCGTTATATGTAAACGAGCGGAATCAGTGATGTGTCCTGCTTAGAACCAGACTAAAAATATTCCTTGCCGTTTGAAGATGACAGGAGATCTCGAATCCTAAAGAGCACTAGCTTTTTAAGGCCCTTTGAGAGGAATGAGAGATTAGAGATTGGGCCTAGCTTGCTCGGTCATTTGGGTTTGGGTTCCGTTTCTTTGATAAGGCAAACAGCAACGTGTTTGAAGTCAGTTGGTGCTATTCCAGGCGAGAAGGAGGTGTTAAAAATATCAGTGAGGTAACGGAGAGTAACAGGAAGAAACTAGCAATAAAGATGTGGAAGGAATGGTTCGGTGTAAGAATAAAAGAGAAACAAGCCTGAATGAGGAAGTGGTCAGGGAAGTTTTAAAATGTCAGGAAGTCGCAGATAAGGAGTAAAAATAGTAATTAAACCAACCTTACCACTCAGTCACGCGAGGCTAGTAAACTGGATGAAAAAGAATACTCCTGCCGAGACAGAGTGGCAGGAATAACTATATTTCCTCCATCTAACCACGTTTCTACTAAGCTAAAAATGGTGAGCTTCTCAGATGAGATAAGGTCACAGATTAAGTTCATTTATCTCAACGTCAAGCTACAACAGTAAAAAAAAAACAGTCTAGAAAAGGAGTTCATTTGTAATCTAAACCTATTTCATCTTAATTTTAAAATATGCAAGTTGTTCTTCGACACTTTTGCTCATCTCATATTCTACCCCTTTGTTATCTTTCTGGGTTTTATTGACTATGGTCAAATATTGCTGGTATCATAAACAGAAAAGTGTCCGGCGGACAAAATATAAAAGGTTGAAGAGAGGTCAGACATTCCCAAGTGGATATGAAATGACCACCCCACCTGGATGTAATTCCTGTCCTGGTACCACACCACTTCAATGTATTCCACGTGAGGTGAAGCTGCAATATAACTTTCCCTTCCTAGCTTTCTCATGGACCTCTAGCACAGATGGGTGCTATAATTTTTTTACAGCATGCATTAGCCTCCCTACACTCTTACCTAGTCTCCTCAGACTCACAGAAAGCACGGCCCCCACTTAATTGTGGAAATGTTGTCGGGGATTACATCACAGGCTGCAGGATCTAAAGCTTTTTCCTTTAACCTCCCAAGTGACCAGAAGCAGAGATTCCATCCGGGGAACTATAAATAACAACATCAAATACTCATCTAAATACTAACGAACATTTCTTCTACCTTAAGTTATTTTCTGGGGAGATACCAAATAACCGTAAAGAAACATTCCTTGCAAATAAATACAGACATATAAACTAGATCAATATTATCTCGAGTGAATGTGTGCAGAAACACAAGCAAAATGTTTTAATTCAATTGGACATTTTCATTCAGTCTGTTAAAATATAACATTAATTTTAGGAAACATTTAAAATAGGCTAGCTAACCCCTGCGGCACTGTAGTTTCATTTAGATTCAAGCCCACTAAGTCTGATTTAGGTTTCTAAAAAAAAAGGATATAACATTGCTTTTATATTAGTTTAAAGTTCTAGAGTTAATTAGGATTTCCTCCTAGTAAAAGTTACATAAATTATGACGAACTATTTGTATAATCGATATGTATTAGTTAAATTGTTGATTGCAATATATCGAATATAGGAATATTAACCATAAACTTTTATATCTTTTGAACACTTATTAATACTTATCTTTCTGGTATAAAGTTCGCCAACATATGTACTAATAAAATACAACTTATAGCATCAACTCTTCAGCCCGCATGATTAAACCATTAGGTGATCCGAGTCTAGTGATTATTGGCAATAATCAAATGATAAATTAAAATACAGATTCCGATGGCTCACTTTCAAGTTAGTCATGGAACGTTTTATTTTCTTTTGTATTTTGAAATTGTCTCCACTGTAGGTGGGAGTAGGGGGGGGAGCATTCAGAATCCCTATCTTGATGATAAACTCAGTCACCACCCGGAACGGGTTGTCGCAAAGATCCAACCATCCCTCCGACTCTTTGTGCCTGTCGATTTTGTCTAACTTGTGCAAAAGTCAGGAATGTTGCGAATGAGATGTGTTGTCTAGTTTCAAGTGGCAGTAGGTACAGATGTGTAGGGTGTTAAGCCAATGGAGTGTTTATAAGTGTTTAGGATGGTGACTTCATCGGAATCCTGACAAGGTGGTGTGCGACGAAAGAGGGATGTTTCATCTGGGCGACTGTCTTGTGGAATGACATTTAGGAAAGGGTTGGGACCCAGGGACTGGAAAACATGTGGTATCTGTGCGTAGATAATTTTGTGTGGTGTGGGTATGTGCTCTGGTTGGTGGGATTCGCATGTTTCGCGGAAGAGTGTACAGGGCCCGCCTCTAGTGGCAAGGTTGTCTCGACTTCGGTGTGGCGTTGGGAAATGATCATCGCAAGGGCAAGGTGTTGTTTTATGGGCTCTACCATCGTTTCAGCGTGTGGGTGATTTATTGTCGTGCTACGAACGCGTCCCGTGGTGAAGTTAGTGTTTTATTGTGTATCTGTTAAAGTGAATGGGTGAAAGATCAGGTGACCAAGTCATACTGTCATAGGCGAGTCTGGGGCTCATTATTACAGCTGGTAGGTTTGGGTGATGGAGCCTTAGCTTAGGATTCCTCGAGTGAGTCCTTGGAGTTTGTTAATTTTTATAGTTTCTTTATTTATTGTTTGTTCTTCGTTGTCCGAATCTAGAGTGGGAATGGCCAACGTATGGCACGCGTGCTCAAAGTGACACGCCTATATTTTATCCGTCACGCAAAGCCTAAGGCAACCATAAGTAGTTCGAATCCAAATTCACCCTAAATCTTAGGATTCCGCCTTAATAAAATACATCATTATTATCGCCAGTTACATTAATAAAAAATTAACAAAAATAAATATGTTGGTTAATAAACAGCACTGATGTACAGCACCAGTACTGTCTTTAATTGTATTATTTTTCCATTAAACTTGGTCTAGACTTACATTGGTCACCGTTGGGGATCTTTATAATAAGAAGCGTTTGTTCAATAAAATGCCAGGAGAAGATAGACAATCATACTCCATATGGAAGACTTAAAGACAGTAACAGAGGATTTTGAGCGGGAGGTAGATATTTTTGTGTATGAGGAGTGTTGTAATACTGTAATGTATTATTTGCGCATGTGAGGACGTTGGGAGCTATTTCTTGCTAGTCTTGTCCAGTTTGGTGTTGAGTGTTCGGTTGAGGAGTATGTGGTGTTGTTGGTTTTGTTGATGAGTATGTACTTTGGCACAGTGTCGAAAGCTTTGTTTGTGTTTATTTTTTATATAACAGTCCAGTGTGGTGGTTTGAGTTTATTTAAGTGTTCAGGTATTAGCTGAGTGATGTTGATGAGTATTGTGCTTGTTGAGTGTAGTGAATGGAATTCATATTGTAAGGATTATATTAAAATGTGTGGGTTGATTTTGTTGAGCAATAGAAAGTCTATGACCTTGGAATAAGTGCAAAATAAGGAAATGGGTCAGTATGGTACTGGCGGGGAAAGCAGGTGGTTTGTTTAGCTTACAGATAAGTATTATATGGGTGGATTTCCAGACTTTTGTAAGAGTTGTGGGAGAGAGTGGTTGAAAATATATCCGAATGCGTTGATTCCTCTTTTATCGAGATCTTTCATGTTTAATGTAATATCAGGGTAGGGAGTGGTTCATTAAGACTTTGCTTGACGTCCAACTCGCTATGCCATGTCGAGTAAATTGTGTTAGGATGTCATGGTATGTTGTAAGCGAGTGTACTTATTTATAGTTATGTTCGTAAGTGCAGTTGTTTTGTTACTGAATTTAACAAAGGGCTGTACGGTGGTCTTTGCTTCTGAGTAAAGTTGAACATTTCGTTTGAATAGATTTGCGTCTTGTTTATCCTTGAGAAGTCTTGTAATTTTGCTGTTGTGTAATCGAGGAAAAGTTCCAAGACAATTCTGTTGTAAATTGTGTAAGTGATTGGAATCGATTAAAACATTGGAAGATGGTCTGAGGATAATTTGGATTGGGGTATCTAGGTTAATCTGGTGCCTAAGTTTGGGAAGAGAAAGTGTTTCAGATATTGAAAGATTCGCAGGTGGTCTGTAGCGGTCGTTCATGATGTACCGATCCCTTGTGTTGGTGTCTTGAGACTATGGAAAGGCAGCATCGTGGGATATGAAGTTTATTGCGACAGGGGTGTTGCTTTGTTACGTTTGTAGAGGGTCCAACGCTGGCTCTAAATTGGTCGTTAGGAGAAACAGGCATGGGATGTAGACGTTCGTGACGATTGATTCCATTTATTGGACACATGTGTCGTGGTTCTGGATTTCGATTGCGTCGTATGATAGGAGAGAGTTGGCAATGGAGACTGGGGTGATGGTGAAGAAAATATCATATCTGATTTAGGTAATTAGGCCTCCGCCTTCCCTGTTTCTGCGTGTCTTTACTAATGCGGCCCTAGTGGGATATTGTTTTTGTTTTGTATGTTTTGTTAGCCTTCTTCTCTGAATGAAGGTTATGTGTATTTTCTAGATGAGAAGGAAAGCAAAGGTGGAGAAAGTGGACAAAATAGGCAAGACCCTCATTAAAGTCACTTTCGCTACCATCGGGATGGCTCAGAGAGCGTTAAGGGAAGGCCTCCTGGGCTTTTACCTTCGCGTCGCCCCAGAGCAGATAGAGGCAGAAGAGTATATCTTCATAGAAAACTGCCAGATCTGCCTGGCCATCGAGAGCCACCCGACACGAGACTGCCCGTCTAAAATACAAATCTGCGCGACATGCTCCAGAACCGGACACGGATGGAGAGATTGCCGGGAAGAAAAACCTAAATGTGTGAATTGCGGAGGGGAACATCGGGCTCTGGCCATGAGATGCCCTCTACGCAAGGAAGCGATTAAGAACAAGAGGTTGAAGCTCAGGCAGCGAAAGGAGGAAAAGTCAAAGGCAACATATGCCACCGCGACTTCGACTCCTGGAAGCGCCACTCCATCAACGGACAGAGTCACTCCAAAATTAATTCTACCGGCCGAGAGCAAGGAGATTATGACGATGGTCATAGTCGCCCACCTGGCGAACCTTGCTCGCCCCGGCAGTTTTTCGGAGGAGCTCAACGCTATGCTGAAAAACAACGGAGTAAAGAAAAAGTTATGGTTCCCCCCGAACCCAGCATCCCATGACGTGCTGAACATCAAATTCATTGATGAAATGCAGTCAGAAAACCCCGAAGAAGTAAGGAAGAAAGAAGAACCAACCATCAACCGAGAAGAGGATGGGAAACAAGAACGATTAAAAGAAGATACCGCGCAAGTTAAAAGCCCCCCGAAGGAAAAGAAACCAAAAAAGAAGAAGAGCAGCAAACCCCCTAAACAAGTGGAAGAAGAAAGCATGGATGGAGAATCTGAAGACGATGATTCATACCCCGCAGTTCCCCTAACCGAAAAAGTCAATGTCCTGGAAAAGGGACGTTTTTTCGACGGGGAGGAACTAAAAATAAAAGTTTTCGGGACTACTGGATGTAGACCCGAAAAAAACAATCAAACCCAACTGGTAAAGGGCATTAGGAGCGGTGACTTCAAATGGAACTTTGAGGGACCCTGGTCCCCAAAGGAAATGGAGAGTCTCCTATGCAGCGGCACCATTTATATTCCGGAATCAAGCTGTCACACAGTGAATTCATCAACCTTCAAAAACATAAAGTGCGGCATGAAGACCTCATCGATAAACTAAAAATAAAAAGTGATAAGAAGTGTAAAGCGCGAAAATAACTAAATAATAGAACAAAACGTTTAAAGTGTAAATAATTAAACTAAATAATAGTGCAAAACGTATAAAGTGTAAATAATTAATCAAATAATTAATTAAACAAACAGTATGTGAACACAGTGAATAAAAATTTAAGTAAATAGTTAAATGTGATTAATAGACAAGTGATAAAACAACTTAAACAAGTGAAGATTTAGTGAAAAATTAAATAGGAAACTATAAAATTAAAACTAGACAATTAATAGACAAGTGATAAAACAACTTAAACAAGTGAAAATTTAGGAAACTATAAAATTAAAACTACTAACCAATGTACTAATACAGTGAGATTATGACCATCGTCATAATCTCCTTGCTCTCGGCCGGTAGGATTAATTTTGGAGTGACTCTGTCCGTTGATGGAGTGGCGCTTCCAGGAGTCGAAGTCGCGGTGGCATATGTTGCCTTTGACTTTTCCTCCTTTCGCTGCCTGAGCTTCAACCTCTTGTTCTTAATCGCTTCCTTGCGTAGAGGGCATCTCATGGCCAGAGCCCGGGAGGGGCGTCGATATAAACTTACGTAAACGAACTTCCATTTTAGCCCGTCCCCCCCCCCCCCTAAAAATTAAGTTTATAAAAAGTTACTAGAAGTCTAATCAGAAAATATAAACAACCACAGAGGTTTAAAAAAGTCCTCTGGCCCCCAAAGTAAACGTGTGAATTGATTAAGGGTGAAAATGTCAGTTACAAGCAAAATATAAATTGATTATTGGTCCTTGGCATGGAACCAAGATCCACAAAATATTTCATGAAGATTTGCGCATCACTTTTTGCCTAAACTTCCTGTCATTCATGAAGCCTAACGATCTCTGCGCCGGGAGTAATAAATCATGAGAGCTTAGAAAGTATTTGCCTTGTTTGTAACATCAACTTCTATTGCTTTGCGATTATTATAGCAATGAGTATCACCTCCACACTGCTTATCGTGGATGAAGAAGGTACCCCAGGTGTGTTCACGCTAAAATCGCCTACTATCAGTCGGTACATTGCACTTTAGATAGGAATACGCCGTCATAAATAAAGACCCTAGCCTTGTGTTACGCTCAGCCTTTTACAGACGTGCGTGCGCACAAACCCTATTGTTTTGTTTATTTTTTTCCAGTCTCGGGCGACCATGTGTTAATGAGATTGCTTATGGCTTTGAATACCTAAATACCCCAGGAGTAGGTTAAAACCGAGACATGTGGGGACCCTACTTTTAGCTGCGACCGAAATTAAACTGCATGGGATAAAGTTGTCCCATGCGCTCCATATTTGGCTGAATTTCGGGGCCTCTGTCATATGCTATTATGGCCCAGGGTTTAGTTTATAAGCTAGGTTAGATCGCATGTCTCCACTGAGATATGCACAAGACGTCTAGAGCCAGTCGGTGGTAGACTAAGCCCGAGGGCAGCAGAGGCCGTTCCTCGGGGGGAGGGGATTTGTATTTTGACAGCCATCGATGATCAAGTACGAACCTTTGTCACCCCGGGAGAAGGGACTCGTTCCCTGTCACGGCTAAATGAATGCAACTACCCAACGGCAAGAATCCTTGGAAAAGAGGAGAGGAGAATGTGCGTTTGTTTTGATGTGAAGAAGGGAGAGGACAGAGAGCGGTGTTGAGATTGGCTAGGTGTGTGATGACCTGTGCCCGACCCGCCTACTCCGTGGGGATAAGCACAGCGCACGTCCACCCATCGGTGGAGAGATCTCTATGTGCGTTGCCGTTAGTATCCATTCTCGATGTGATTGGACCCGATTCCTCGACGTTAGAAGTCCAGTGTCGTATCCACTAGCAAAGCGAGGGGCTTAATAAATAGCGTGTCGCGTAGAATTATGTAATTCATTACAAATGGAAAGTAGGGAGGAAGGCGCCGGCATAAATAACGAAGGGCCTAACGAACTGAGCCCCTTTCACAGACCACGACCTTAGTAGCCTTTTGTTACGCTCAGCCATATACAGACGCGTGCGCGCACACCCACATACACACACACACACTCTCTCTCTGAAGCGTTACCACCGTGATCTGTGTGGTAAATCTTTCGCATACAGCATCTGTGGTACATGGAACGCACTTCCAGTGCAAGTTGTCAACAGCAATTCGGTTGAGTAGTTCAAGTCGCGTCTAGACAAAGTCTTGAAAAGTACCCGTTTGGGCACATAACCGTTGTTCGAGTGTTCTTCGAAGGCGTCAATCGACACTTTCGACGACTGCGCCTGCTCAACTGTTACGCAAAAGGTACCCTCTTTGAATGGACTGTAAGGTCTACTAGGGTACTTCTTTTCCTTGTAGCTCCTTGTAGCTCTTTCTTCTCTCTTACTCCCTCTCTTTCTTTCTCTCTCTCTCGCTCTCTTCCCCTCACCTGCCCTCTCTTCTTCCCCTTTATCCATACTTCTCTCCCAGCGAGGAAGAAGGTTTCTGGCCGAGTTAATCGACAGGAATGCCTTCTGGTTGTTAAAGGTTGCATGGGACGAGCCAAGCGGCAACTCGACGGGTACCACCGAGCAGGAGACTCAAGACGAGCCGCGAGAGCAAGTCAATGCGGGACATTCTACTGAAAGAGGCCCTGCTGCACCGCAACCCGAGAGTAATGAAAGCCCTGCCGGTGACGAAGAACTATTCTCAGGTGGAGAAGATCCAGGCAACTCGGAGGAGGCTCATGGTAATACGTCCCTTTCTGAGAACAACATTCCATCAGAGTCGTCGGGAAACGTGTTAGCGGAGGGAGCGTGAGGAGTAGCCAGCGTTCCTTAAAAGTTTTATTTTTTAACCCGAGGTCGATATGGAACAAGTGGGACGAACTTGTGACTGTATTGGCCTCCGATAACCGAATAGATATCGTGGCGATCGTAGAAACGTGAATCCATACTCACAAGCGAGATTTCGAGGGTGAGTTTGCGATCTCCGGTTATACAATCTTCCACCGTGACCGACCTTGTCGAGAGGGTGGCGGATTTATGGTATACGTCCGGAACTGTTTCCCCGCTGTCGAATGCAATGTGAGATCTGGTGACGAGATTTTAGGGCTAGACATAGATTGTATCAGGTCCTCTTATCGAGTAGTGGTGGTTTACAGGCCGCAAAGACAGTCAGAAGAGTTAGACGCACGAGTTTGGTCATTGGTGACTTCAACTGCCGTGGGACTGACTGGAGGAACTGGACAGGCGATGCGGAAGGAAGAAGATTGATGGAGTTGGTTCAGGATAACTTCCTGACACAATGGGTAGAGGAGAAAACGATGGGTGAGAACATGTTAGACTTGGTGTTTACCACCGAGGACGACATGATATCCGGACTCAGCGTGGGAGAGTGTCTGAGCGGGAACGATCACCGCACAGTCACGTTTTCAGTCCACATTCCATGTGAGAGACGCTGTTACGTCACTATTTTTAAACACGACTTCCGACGCACGAACTTTGTTGGTTTTCGGGATGCGATAGCTCGACTTGGACACGCAACAGGAGAATGAGCTTCGGAAAAATGGTTGGCGTTTAAAGAAAATTTTATGACCCAACAGTCTGCGTTTGTCCCCAGCAGAAGGAGCAGCGGCAATCCTCTCCAACCCAGATGATTCAATCGAGGCATCGCTGCAGTGATAAGGAATAGGAGAACTGCCTACAATAACTGGAAAGCCAGCCGTAATGAAGAAAGGCTTCTTCAACACAGGGAAAGTATAGGCAAGTTAAAGCACTGATGCACAGAGATAAGCGCAGCGAGCAAGTTCGGGTGGCCTCCCTCTGTAAAGAAACCCCGAAAGAATTCTCCCCGCATGTCACTAGCCGCAAGCCGATTCGCCATAGCATGGACTGCTGATAGATGACAATGGCGTGTTACGGAAGTCAGAACCAGACATCACCGACGTGTTGAATGGCTACTTCGCCTCCATATTTACGAGGGAAGTTGACGGTCCATCTCCAAGGCCGGTAGTTCATCTCGAAGAGGATGAAAACCTAAGCGAAATAGTCTTAGGGAGAAACAAAGTAGTAGCCAGACTAGGAAACCTTAACCCGTATAAGTCTCCAGGTCCGGATGGCTTTCTTCCTAGAGTCCTCCGAGAAGTTAGTGAAGAGGTCGCTCCACACCTCACAACAATTTTCAACAAATCTTTGGAAACTGGGGAGGTGCCGGAAGACTGAAGAATAGCAGACGTAACTCCCATCTATAAGAAGTGGGACCGCGAATTACTGGCCTATTAGTCTGACATCCATTGTAGGCTAACTACTCGAGGGAATAATCGTAGACCGTATAGTGCAGCACTCAGAGTCGCATAACCTGATGTTGGATTCCTAGCACGGAGTTCGCAAGAACCGTTCATGTCTCATTAATCTAATAGAATTCTTTCACGGTATTTTGAGTGAGTATGACCGCAGTCGAGCTGTGGATATCTTATACCTGGACTTTCCAAAAGCCTTCGATAAGGTACCACACCGCAGGTCGATAAATAAAGTCCGCGCCCTTGGCATTACCGGCAAGGAGACCGAATGGATAAAAAACTGGCTCTCGGGACGGAGGCAACGAGTAAAGATCAACGGGATAGCCTCGCAATGGACCCCAGTCAGTAGCGGGGTGCCCCAAGGCTCAGTGCTTGGACCTCTATTATTCATCGTCTGCATCAATGATATAGACGAAGGACTAATATGCTCAATAGCCAAGTTTGCCGACGATAGCAAGCTAGGAAGTAGTGTGAGCTCGCAAAATAGCCTTCTCAGGATAGGCGAGTGGTCAGAAAGGTGGCAGATTCCATTTAACCTTGACAAGTGCAAGGTAATGCACATCAGCCATGCTAACCCTCGGGGAAACTACTTGCTAGGCAAACAACTAGATATCACTGACCTTGAAAATTATTTAGGCGTGCTAATCAGCAGTGATCTAAAGTTCTCCAGGCAGTGCCTCCAGGTGGAAAAGAGGACCCAGCGAATGCTGGGGTACATAAAGAGGCATTTTCGCTTCTGAAATAAGCAGATTGTTCTTGCATTGTACAACTCTCTAGTCCGGTCACACCTTGAATGCGCCGTATAATTCTGGTCCCCAACCCTGAAGAAGGACATTGAACGGCTGGAAAGGGTACAAGCCAGAGCCACAAAACTGATCCCCTTCCTTAGACATAGAAGTTATCAGCAAAGGCTACGAGAACTGGGAATATTTTCCTTGGAGACGCGCCGGTTAAGAGGCCAGCTGATTGAAACTTTTAAGATAATACGAGGAGTTGAAAACGTAGATCACAGGAGGCTGTTCACGTTGAACGCAAATGCTACACGTAACCACGGTTACAAAGTCGAATTACCGCAATTCCATACTAGCATTTGCGGAAACTTCTTCTCGTACAAAATCTGTTGATCGTGGAACCGTCTACCGCCAGAAGTGTTGAACAGTTCGTAAGTCGAACAGTTCAAATCTCAACTTGACAAGATAATCCACACCCTGACCTAGATGGTACCACCTTAGTATAGATTATAGATCTGAGTAAAGTAGATTGGTTTCAACTTTTTTAATAAAATTTTCCTGTTTGTGTTCTTTTTTTCAGCACATTCAGGTATCGTTTCATCTTTCTGGCCCGCAAATGCGGGTGGGAGAGGTGGGCGGGGAGAACCTTCATCTATACTATACTTTCTCTTATGTATTAGGTTAGGGCTTTCCCAAAATAGTACCTCCACAGTATGGACAACAATGTCCTTTGAGGTACTACTATTCCTTGTGACTCCTTGTGATTTCTTCCCCTTTAACCCACTGTTCTTCCCCTTTTCCCCATTTTCTTTCCCCTTTTCTTCTCCCGGTTTTATCCCCCTTATCTAACATTTCCCCCCCCTTTTATCCACCATTTCTCTCCTTTTCTCCCATTTTTATTCCCCTTTTATCGCCCGTATTCTCCCTTTCCCTTTCCCGTTCTCCCCCTTTTCCCTACCTTTTCGTCCCCTCTTTTCCCTACTGTTTTTTCCCTCTTGTCCCTTTGTTTCCCTTTTGTCTCATCAGATCATCAATCCAAAAAATATTATAAGAACCAGGCAATGGCTTCGCCACTCGCCCCCTAGGGAAGATCTTGCGCTTCGCTATTAAGATTAAAATTTAAAATCTAAAAAAAAAGTAGCCATGTTTAAGTTTTTATAAATTTTCTGAATTTCGCCAATTATAATAATTTTTAAAAGGAACTCTAAACCAAATTTCCTCCCTTTCAAAATATCACGTTGCTAAAATATAGTTATAGAAAAAGATATATAAAAATAAATTTTATGAACTTCACCATTTGTAATTCTTTGGGTTTTAAAAAAGTCACAAAATTTCGATACTTATATTTATTTCTGAACTTTGATAAAAAAACCTAAGTCATAACCAAACTAAGATGAAATTATTATTAAAATACTCCAAAAAATCCCATTCTTAAATTATAGAGTTGGTGATGATGATGATGACTAGCAAAAATCCGCCCCACGGCCGTTTTTGGTTGGTTCGCTTCGATCACAAAATTTTAAAAATATGCGAGAAAAAAAGTTTTTTTATTTCACAACACATTTAAAATTGGTGTGCGAGGAAAGATAAATCATTTCACAACAGTATCAGACATTACCAACAAAATCTCTGCCTTTTTCAACAGCAATTTTCATGTTTGTCTTGCACTTATGTAAATGTTTTGGTTTATCAGCAGCTCCTTGTAGACAACATTGAAATTGGCATCTTGATCTTTCAAGTTCGAGTCCCGTTCTCAATTTTAAAAAAAATGTACAGACGGACACGCATACACACACGCGCGCTAAGATTATTATAATAAGATGGTATATGTCGTGTTGTAAATCCGATTAATTTACCTTTGGGTTCCACCACTACTACTATTTTATTTAACTTTCGCACGACCGCATTCAAATTCTTCGTTCGCAATTAACACTGAATTCGTCAGCCATTAAAATGTCACGTATTCCAAAATGTATAATTTCTTATAGGCTCTTTATTACTCCCAAAGGTATGACGAGCATAATCATAAATGGAAACTAAAATAAATAATTTTATTAGTCCTAATTAGGGTCCTCCAGCCGTTCAGCATTTTGCTGGCCAATGTTAAATTGAGTATTGCAAAATGCCAGCGTCAGGAGGCCAGCAATTATAGTTATCATGGATCTAGCAACATCTTGCATCGAAAGATTTGGACTGAACATGTAAAGAGGCCAAATTTAATTATGTATACACACTAGTGACTTGTCGGTTAGAAAATGTATTCGTTAACGTGTCAACTATCACTTAGTTTTCGAGTTAGCTTTTAATTTTTAACATTGGGTAAAAAAGAAAGTTTCGTGTTGATAAAGACAGAAAAAGAATACCGTACATTGAAAAGACAAAGATTTAGAGTATAGCAAAATATGACATGTTTTTCGACCTACTCAAATACAAGTAGCGAGAAACGTGACATTAAACGCCATTTGCCTAACTTCGGATAAACATAACTGAGCTAATATCTACACATAATCAAGTATGTCTTTAAAATCGTTCTTAAGAATCAAAATATTTGTATAAATAGAAAAAAAATAGCAGTAGAAACTTTGGCATACAATTCAATTAAACAACCAATCGTTTAGATCCGCCGACTGCACGTCAGAACTGATAAGAAAATGTTTCAATAAATTTCCTTCTGCTTGTACTAAAATGCAAGCAATTTTTTTTTTCCTAACACTTGTTAAATTCGTAACATTTTATTGTGAATACAACTTAGAAAAAATGGTCCTGATAATGACAATTTGTATTACCCCGATTGGTTCATATCCTCTGCCCATTTTGCAGCTAGGAAAACATTCTATGGTAATAAGCCTTCTCGCACTAACGACTTCAACAAATGTATAACATTGCCATTTAATAATAAATTAAATAGTTTAAAGGCCTTTTTTGGAAAAGCGGGTATTAATCTAGCCTATAAATATAATAATTCCTTAAACCAATTGATGATGGCCAGGAAACCCAAAGAACATCATAACATAGGAGTATATGCAATACCATGCAACGATTGCCATAAAGTTTATATAGGGGAAACGGGGAGAAATCTAGACAAGAGATTGTACGAACACAAAAGAGATATTAGAGTGGGCAGCGAAAGCAGTGGAATATTTTGCCATGTTAGAGACAAGAATCATACGATGGATTTCAATGGAAGTAAAATGTTATTTAAATCGGCTAACTATGTTAAGAGAAGAATCGTAGAGTCGAGCTTGATATCGTCAGTTCCTAATTTAAATCTATCTGAGGGTCAATTTTCTTTTAATCCTGTAATAAGAAAGCAAATAAACAAAATAGTAAAATGTCAGCCCTTCAATATGTTTAGGCCTAACCCCCCCCCCCTCCAGATTAGCCACAAGTAGAGGATTGGGGGAAAAAAGAGGGGATCTTGTGTTATGCTTATATGCACTTCTCTTATATTTTCTACCCAGTGTCAGTTGAAAAAGGGTGTGAGATACACCGAAACTGTTCTGAATTAAATTGTCTTCGGAGAATGTGGTTTAATTCCTCATCTTTTCTTGCCATATTGCATTAATTTTCATCATATATATATATATATATATATATATATATATATATATATATATATATATATATATATATATATATATATATATATATATATTAGAGTCTTACCTAAAAGTAATGCTAACTAATCATTGTGGGGAATGGGTATTTATTGAGCGCAGGAGCGTTTTTCCCATTTTCTCTGTACCGCAGCATCGTTTTAGAATCCATGTCAATAATTTTCGCCGCCATTTCCCATGGGGAGGTAGAATATCATATTTTCCACTTGTGCTAATTCTACAGATTAAAAATAAACGTGTCTAAGTACTAACGCTAATCTTCTAAGCTCTACATCGTAAAGTAGCATCATGGTTGCTTATATGTATTTTTGGAATCGGTGGAATGAATCATTTTTTTCACAAGGCATATGACGTCTAGGGTTGCTACATAACAGAAATTTTGAAAAAAACATTTTTAATCGGTTTTGAAAGATTTTTTTCAAAAAACAACTATCGATTAATCAAAAATAAAACTGCATAACACATCCTTTATTGAGTAACAAAAATACAGATACAAACTAATGCATACCATACAAAACATATAAAATGCGGTTATTGAAAAACCTAATAAAAATTTATCCTTAAAAAAAAATGTATGTATAATTTTTAAGATATTCTTTTTTCTAAACCGGTTTTTAAAAATCGGTTTGTAACACTGATGACGTCATAGCAGCGGCAAAATAATAGCTCAAAGGTTCGGAAAATACTACTTTCAAGAGTTAATAATTCGGAAAATGTGGTTTGCACGCCGAATACATATCAACAGACAATTCAGATAGACCTATAGAATAGATTGAAAGGTTCCTCTTGTTTTGTTTTTTAAAGTTGGAGTTGTTAATCTGTAAAATTACCGAAGGTACTTCCAGGGGTTTTTTTACACTATTATTTCCAACCCGCTTGCAATTTGAAGGCTCACTATCACTATACAAAAGTTCTGCGAGTAATAACAACTACTACAGGGCTTTCGACATATTTAAATTCTGCCTTTCACAGACCTTTTGAAGGCAGAAAAAAGAAATAGGCAGAAAACGCTTAGGATATTTCAAAATTTTCCCTTGCCGTTATTCCTCATTCCTCAGTATGGATTGCCTTCAATGAGCTATATTTCGATCTCCTCGATCATTGTCTTCCAATGTCCTTTTCTCTTTCTTTAAAAAAGACTCCGGTTTATTCTCTCATATGCCTATTCACGTCCAATTTGATTTCTTTATTGTACTATATAGATATATAGGTGGAAATGCCCGGTTTCTGCATAATTCATTCTCCCTTAAAAAGTTTTGGAAATGCAGAAATAAGCCTTTTGATGGTCGTTACTACCCGCATATATATATATATATATATATATATATATATATATATATATATATATATATATATATATATATATATATATATATATATATATATATATATATATATATATAGTGCAAGAAATAATAAACCACAATATTTGAATCCGATTTATTTACAAACGGAACTAGTTTCGGCTTCGCCACCATCAACTGTATAATGAAATGTAAGACATGCGACTCCAGTATATAAAGGCGATAAATGAGACTAAACAAAATGAAATAAAAGATATAAATATATGTGTGGTTCCGGAGGCAACTTTTAATTCCTAGCGAACGACCGATTCTGGCGGTATATAAATGGATTTGGTAATATAAATATAAGGACAATATAAATTTAACAAATAGAAGCTGACTAGCTTCCTCTCTCCCAACTATCCAGGATGGGGGCTGAGGGAGGAGGGGACAACGTTCCCTCACCCCTGAGCTCCAGTATAGGGTGCTGGGTTTTTAACAACCTGCCCTAGCCCCACCCACACATTCCTCACATACCCTTTTCTCTCTCATTTCATTCTCTATCGATTTTACGCCCATCCTGGGGTGGAGCAGCCATGCCGAAGGGCTGCCTGGTCACTGGGCGGAATGGTGTGGTCCTAAATTGCGGCAGCTGGTTCTTCCGGCCACGTGTTCACCCCTCGCAGAGCGGGCTACTGCGTAGAAGTGATTAGCGTTTGCATTCCGTGTAAACAATAGGGTCACCATGCCCGATTATGAAAATCTTATTAAACTTTCTCTCCCCTTCCCCTTTACCAGCATCGGAGCCTCCCTCGGGTAGCTCAATCGAAAAAATGGAGGACTCCCCCACCTGTGCTTTTACAGGAGACCCTCCAAACCTCCCCGACCGGGTGCAGGGGAGTTCCCCTCATCCCCTTCTCTGGAGTCGCCCTTGGGCGACTCACTTCTTCCAGCGGCAGTCCCCACTTTGCTTTCCAAGAGGACTGCCAAGAAAGCAGGCAGGAGACCCATAGTTGACCGCTCCCAATGGGAGCGGCTCAATAGGGCCAACCCCCTAAATAGCGGCGAGGGACGACAGGGCACTTCGGCTCGTGCCCTCCAAAGTCTTGCGCGCGCGCATATCAGGGTTACAGGGAGTCACTATACGTGACACCCTCTCTTCCCCAACGGATGCCGGTTCACCGGCATGAAAGGCACCTCGAAGGCGACCGGTGATGTCTTAGGGGGGGTGTGGCCATATGGAGCCCGCCCACTGAGATGGACATGGTACGTGAGGTGACCAAGCCCCAGACAGTAGGATCTTCCATGGGGTCAAACCCGGCATCGGTGCCAACAATCATACAACCCATGTCCACCCCTATGAGAGCTCATCCTCAGACGGCCCGGTTCCCCGAGACCTCACAAGGAGAGAAGGCAACTCCTCCCCCGGCTAGTGCTCCTATGACAGACAAGACCTTCCCTATTTCAGAGAAAGATCTTAGCGAGGCCAGGCGTATCTGGCCTAGAGGCTCCTACCGGCGGAGGAGAGAAGCGGGTTCATACCTCGCCCTCCTCTCCTAAAAAGAAAAAGACGAAGAAGGCTCGTTGCTCCTCTCCCTACACGGGAGCCGCGGTGATGGACTGGTCTGCGGCCGTTTTGGTAAGCGACCAAGCCAAGATGGGCACATCCGTCCCCTTTGCTCTCACGGGTTGGGAGTTTAGGACGAAGACCAGAACTGCGCAGAACGAAGCCTCGATTAGGTCGGAGCCCCTCATTTAGAGGCTGCCTGGTGTTTTCGAGCCCGCTGGTTTCAAACGCTTCCTTTTTATTCTCTCCACCGATGGCAGGATGTTGGCTAAGGACAACATGATCCATCAAAAGAGAGCTCTAGCAAGTGTAGTTGGTAGAGAGCCGAATGTTACCCGTTCTTGGACGTGGGCCTTCTGGCGGATGCGTCAAATCCCTCTTAGGCGGTCATGATTAGTGCCCTTCGGACACTTGATGGACACTCGGTGAGTGTGACATCACGTTAGAGCTGGCCGAGCATGGAGCGATCAAGGTAAAACGTGTGATGAGAAAATAGTGAGGGGCCTCTAGGCCCAACCCTAGCCTCTTTGTCACGTTCGAATGTACAAGCTCCCTGGTTCGGTGCGTGCCGTTTGGAATCGCTACAGCGTAAAGACATTCGTGCCACTGCCGCAGAGGTGCTACTAATGCCACCGCTTCATCCATAAGAATCCCTCCTGTAGACGTGCAAAGTATGTTTTACCCGAAGTTTGTGTAAGTTGCTCCAAGGCCGCGCACGATAAGTCCAAATCGTGTGTGGCCAAATGTGTCAATTGCAGAGAGCCGTACCTCGCTTCTTAGAACCAATGTGGTGCGTATCTCCTTGAGAAGAAAATCCTGGCCGTTCAGGCCCAGGATCGTCTTTTATTTCGTGAGGCTAAGGACTTGGTCCTGGTGCGCCCGGTGCTGCCTGTGACATCCTGTACCGCAATGTTAAGAAAGACACCCTCTGTTCCTGGCCCCTCTAGGCCTACGAGCATGGTCTTTACCGCGCCCATTCGGAACCCTTCTGCGGTTTCTACCTAACCAGTGCGCTCTTCTGGTAAAGCTGGCGACACAAGGGGTTCACACCCAGCCCCGGCTAGAACCAGGGCTCCCCTCCCTTCCCCCAGTGTGAACATTTCCCGTAAGGCAAAACGGCTGCGAACCTCCACCTAGTTGTTACTCACAGGAGGCAAAACACCTGAACATGGTCTTGAGGCCATCTTCCGAGGTTCCTACAGTTGCCCCCCGAACGGAGGACAGCACTAAATGAGTTTCGGCTCCTTCGCCCACAACCATTGGTAGGCTGGGTGGCTCGAAGACGGTAGAACATCCAAAGGAGGGACCAGCGCCTCCGAAGCCGCCCCTTCCCCCGCCTGCTTAAGATTTCCATGCGTGCATGGATCTCTTTTGCATTCTTGCCTTCCTTGGTAAAAAATTTGATCAGTGCGGGCAGTGAAGGCATTGTTGAAAATTTATGACTGACGATCTGCGATCAGCCACTGCTTCTTAAATAGACGAGGCAGGAGAGTGCGGCTGCAGGTCCTGATTTGTCATAACTTGTCCTAACACCTTCACAAACAGCCATCCCCCTTCCTCTGTTTTGCCCTACCGATTCGCAAAACCTATTGACGGCCCCTCGTATATATAGTACAAGAGAAAGAAGAATTGGACGCGAATGAGCAAATGAGAACAGAAGCCGGAATTTTTTAAAGGCAAGACAAAGGGACATTAGAAGAACATATAATCAAAGAGAGCAGAGGGGGACACAGTGAAGGCAATCCTTTACTAAGAAGACAGAAATAACGCCAGGGAAAAAAAGTTTGTTTTTTTTTCTCGGTAAAGGATCTCCTTCACTGTGCCGCCCTCTGCTCTCTTTGATTCTGGATTCTTCTTATGTCCCTCTCTCTTGCCTTTAAAAAAACTCCGGTTTCTTGTCTCATTTGCTCATTCGTGTCCAATTCTTCTTTCTCTTGTACTCTCTCTCTCTCTCTCTCTCTCTCTCTCTCTCTCTCTCTCTCTCTCTCTCTCTCTCTATATATATATATATATATATATATATATATATATATATATATATATATATATATATATATATTCTCGTGGCTTTTATCTCTTTCCTCCCAACCAATAAATACATATATGTATATATAGACGTATTGTCTGGGGAGGTGACCTATTCCTCGACAAAGTGGCACATAACCTTTCCGACCAATCCGTTGGTGAAGAGGTAGTTTATCTCGACTCACGCAGTCAATGACGTCACAGCATGACGTCATTGCCTCACTTAAAGGTATATATTTCTCTCGAATTACACTTCTTGCATAAAAGGACTTTAAATTTGAATAGGGTACAGATTACGAGTGTTCAATATATCATCTCGTTAGATATACAGGGTGAGGTGCTGTGTCACCGTTTAAGATTACCTCTGGCGAGGGGGATAAATTTCCACTCGCCCGTTGTAAAGCGTAGAGTCGAGGCCGTGATATTTTTTTTTCCTTGTGGTAACCCCTCTGGCGATTGCCTAATTGCGCATAAGTTGCCGTAACAACACACCCTACTATTAGGTTATATTAAAAACAAATAACAATATGTAACTAGCAAATAACAACTATAAAAAAGAACAAAGGCTAAAAATTAAAACTTAACAATAACAAGAAAAAGCAAAAAGAGAAGAAGGAAGCGTGCTCCGGCGTTGGGAGGAGGCAACATGCGACCTACAAAAAGAAACAAAAAGGGCAAATAAATTGGAGGAGACCGGCCTCTTCCAAAAAGTAGAAAGTCCAGAAGTCGGTGTGCACAAACCCGTCCCGAGTACAAGGGACAAGCGGTAGCGACCCCGCTCGTCCCGGTACCGGGACAAGTAACGTGCGCGGAGATCATCCAGACTTGGACAACAACAAGAATGTGCCGAATAGTCTGCGGATCAACGCAGTCTTCACAGTATGGCGCAGGCGAGCGCTCCATCAAATGGCGCGGCATCCCGCAATTGTGTCCAATTCGGAGATGACAAATGGAAACATGAAGCCGTCGCGGCATTGGTGGGTAGGTCCATGGGAACAGTCGCGGCGCAATGGCACACAACTTGAAATTCCCCTCAACCGTCTCCAATCTTCTTTTCCAAGCAGCCAAGAGCACTCAGGGCGCGTTGTGCATCGCTATAAATCACAATCTAGTCTCCGAACCGGGCACGTCGCGTTATCTCCCGACCGAGCGGTATATTGAAACCAGTTCGGCCGTGAAGACAGACGCAGCGCCTGGTAGAGCCCCGCTGGCTTCAAACTGATGGGATACTGCGTGGAAACTAACCCACTCTTGGGAATTGGAGCCATCCGTATACACTGGCACGGCTCCAGCGTGACACGAAGTCTGCTCCAAAAAAGGCCGAACGCAATACTCCCAGCGCTGTGGAAGATTTAGGAGCAGAGGCGTGGTGACAGATAATCAAAGGTTGTATCCTCCAGGGTAGTGTCCTGGGCAGAACCACGGGTGCTACCGGCCTGAGAGCTATAATTAGCTCTTGAAAGAGTTTCCTAACCCTAAACCCAAAGGCTTAAGGTATGACTGGCGTTTCTCAGTGGCATAGGCACCGTAGAGATTAGCTGCGAATGAAATGAGAGCTGTTGGCAACTGAGAGAGGCACCGGGCTCGTGCGTAAAGGCAAATAATGCACTGTGCATAACGCAGAGCGAGTAGCATATCCCCAGCCTCGACAAGTAGGCTCTGAATGGGGAAAGTGTGAAAGGCACCAGTCGCCAGGCGAAGGCCGGTGTGGTGGATCGAGTCCACCTTCCGCAATACACGCTGGGCTGCGGATGCATACAACTCGCATTCGTAGTTGAACTTCCAAGAAACAAAGGATTGATAAAAAGTAAGGCAGTAGCCATGTCAGCGCCCCAGGTCCTGAACGTGACGGAATGAAGAATATGAGCCTCTCGGGTGAGGTGTCGGTCAAATACAGGACCAAGGAAACGGTGCGACTCCACCACTTCCAGGTGCACTCATTGAGAAACAAGTCTGGCTCAGAGTGGAACCGTGGATGGCGGCAGAAGTGCACCACCTTAGTCTTGGACAAGGTAAACCGAAACCTGGCCGCTCCAGCATAGCGAGAGACGCGGTTCAATGCCTGTTGGAGTCGACGCTCCATAGTTGGCATCTAGGCCGCGCCAAAAGAGATCGAAAGGTCATCCACGTAGAGCGTATTGAGAACATCTTCCGGCAGGAGCGAGGAGATGCTGTTGATACTTATGGTAAAGAGTGTGACATTGAGGACACTTCTATGCGATACACACTCTTTCTGTTCTATTGGGCCAGTGGGGGCTTCCCCCACTCGTACGCGGAATCGACGATCTCGCAAAAGTTCAGATATAAAGATTGGTTAGCGTCCCTTTGCCCCCATCATGTGGAGAGTCTCCAGAAGATCGTATCGCCATGCGGCGTCATAGGCCTTCTCCAGATTGAAAAACACCGTGGTGTAGTGCTGTCTACAAAGGAAGGCCTTGCAGACATCATTCTCCAGTCAGATCAGAGCATCCGACGTTGAGTGCAACTTGCGGAAGCCGCACTATGCAGAAGACAGATGGCCTCCGCTGTCCAGGAAAAGGCTAATCTATCATTTATCAATTACTCCATCAGCTTGTACACGCAGGAGGTTAGAGAGATTGTGCAGAAACTAGGCGGGGAAGAGTGATCTCTCCCTGGTTTGCGAAAAGCAAGCACTGTAGCGATTCGACAGGATTAATGGAAGATAATTCTACCCAGATCCTGTTGAACAAATCTAACAGAAAGGCCATGCCTCGCTCACCTAGGTGTCGAATCATGGCATACGGGACATCATATGTTGGACCAGTGGCGGTGTCCGCGTAAAAAGCGAGAGCGGAACGCAACTCACCCAAAGCAAACCTGTCGTTCAAGGGTTCTCCGGATCTGGGGGTAAAATCCAGTCGGCGGCCTTCCTCGACATCACGACGGGTATTGAATGCTGGCAGAGTAGCATTCTGGCTAGAGAATGCGGAGAAAGCGGTCGCGAAGGATTCCACCACGGACGCGGGGTTCGAGATTGTGGCCCCATTCTCCTGGATAACGGGAGGGGGGCCCTGCGAGAACTTGCCTCGAATCCTTTTGACTCGCTTCCACACCTCTGCTAGAGGGGTATTCCCGTTAAGTCAAGACACATATGCCCGCCAAAAAGAGCGGCGGGCGTGTTTCGAAACATACCGGAACCTAGCCCTAGCCCGACGAAATTCACCCAGAGTGAAGTCATTCGAGCGGCGCTTATAGCGCATGTAGGCATAACGCTTCTGTTTGAGCGATGTCTCACACTCAGCTGACCACCACGAAAGTGGTCGGCGTGCAAAACGGCCAGAGTTCTAGGAATATTAGTTAGGTCAGTGGGGATGAGGTTGCCGGAAAAGAGCTCAGTGGCCTCATCCAACGACCTAAATTTCTTGACTGAGACAGAGAAATCAGTCATTTCCTCAAATGCGGGCCACCAAGGCAGCTCCAAGATCCACCGGGGTGGGCTATCGGGCGGCCGCCCAGAAAATGATATTTGAATGGGAAAGTGATCACTACCATGGAGGTGATCGACCACTCTCCACCCAAAATCAGGCTGTGCATCCGGAGAGCACAAAGATAGATCGAGGTAGGAAAATGAAGCTGTTCTCGGGCCGTGATGCGTAAACTCATCCGCATTTAGGACACTCATCTCCAGATCGTCGATCAGGTCGCCAAGGACTTGACTTATGGGATTAATATAATAGTCTCGCCAGAGGGGGTGTCTACCGTTCAGATCCACGAGTAAGAGAAAGATACTCGGCAACCGTGCCCCGACGCGGGGGAGGTCCCCAGCGTAAAGTCTGCTGACGGTGGAATGTACACGGAAATAATATTATACCTCCTATCTAGGTGCAGCTGCACAGCTCCTGCCTGAAAGGACTTATCTAAAGCAAAGAGAAGAACGGATACATCATGCTGGGTGTAAATTGCGCAACCTCCTGCCAGGCCCTCATCCCGTCGTGGTGGGGTCGTAAAACCATTATACCCCGCGAGAGTGGGCATAGGGCACGCGTCAAGCATTGGTCTCCTGCCGAAAGATAGCTATGGAAAAATTGGAGGAGACGAGCCCCTGCAGCTCCTCCCAGTTGGCACGGAGTTCGCGGAAATTCTATTGAATGAATATGCGCTCCAGGTCTAGCTTGGAGGAGATGCGGGGGCCCTCTTCGAAGAGAAGACCCACGCGGGAATGGCGGTACGGTTCCCGGAGGCAGAATTTCAGGTGCTGTTGGCCGGAGAAGGCGCTGAAGGTGCTATCGCCTTCGAGGATATATCGGGGGAGGTTTGGCTCGCCATGAGTCTTGTCCTCCCTCCGCCTCGAAACCTTAGGCAGGCGGGACGGCTTCGGAGACGGGGGTCCTCTTTTGGAGGATCCACCGTCTCCGAGGCTCCCAGCCTACTACTGGGTGTTGGCGAAGGAGTCGAAGCTCATTTGGTGCTGTCCTCATTTCGTGGGGCAGCTTTAGGAGACCCGGAATATGGCCTCACGACCAACTTCAACTGTGTTGCCTCCTGTGAGTCTAACGACTCGGTGAAGGCGCACAGCCGTTTCGCCTTACTGGAAACGGTCACGCTGAGGGAAGAAGGGGGAGCCCTGGTTTTAGCCGGGGCTGAGTGTGAGCCCTTTATGCCGCCAGCTCTACCAGGGGACCGTCCGGGGTGGGTAGAACCCGCAGAAGGCGCGTGAGTCCATGAGAAACCCAATTAAATTTTGTTCAGTGCTTATATGGCAAATCATTTCTGTCGCTCACAAACAGTACAGATCAGAGACTAACATAAGAAAACAGTTTCTTCCTTCACATCCTAATTTTAAAATAAATATGACACAGGAAGTTTTTTTCCAAAGCTCAGAGACAATATCTGATATTCGAGTCCCTGTGGGTAAAGCTGCTATTGGAAACGAAGAAATCGTTCGTCGCAGTCGCTTGTAAAGCTTTGAAGAGAGAGAACTATTTTATTGGTAAACAACTTTTCGTCCCTATAATGTAACCCGATAACATTTTGCGCCTAGCAAATGATTCTCTTTTCGCTGATCATTTTTGTCATAATATTTTTGTTATAAGATTTCTTTTGGCCTGGTAATTATTCAAATACAGGTTACGGTGGGTACTTTTTCGCCTAATTTCAATATAAAAGAAAATAACAGTTCATTCATACAGATATACTCGTATTTACTGAAGTTACAGGTTCAATCAATCAATTTGTGTATAGAAAGAACAGAGAGGGACTGCTGTAACACGGCAGTCAGGTAGTCAGAGAGGAGCGTTGCGGAAAATAATTAAGAAAGGGACAACGAGAGTAGATAGGTCGGTGGCTATACACCGAAGCGAGGTGTTGTTATGAGGGTGTAGGTTATGTGGTATTGACTGGGCGAGGGTTGGGGGCAAGTCAGGGGGGGGGGGCTGACAGCTCATCTGGAAACGCGTTATTCACGATACCTATTGGTTTATGCGAAGAACGGTACGGGCGGGAGGTGTTCGTGGGCCGCGGAATATCGCGGCGCCATCGCGTACCTTCTCACGTGTAGCGAGGTGTAAAGTGGGTCTGTGGTGAGTTTTCCGAGTTGTTTTGTAAGTTTGGTGTGAGCGTAAGTGTTGAGAGGAGTAAATTTGTTGTTGTTGTGTAGTGTGTCCATTCTCGAGTACAGCGGCGAACGGCAAGCGCGCTTCAGAGCAGAGTTCTGAATGCGCTGAGCCTTTCACTTCCAGGTCTCGCTCGCAGCTACGAGTGACAGTGGGGCGTACGTGAGAATGGGACGCACGAGTGCTTTATATAAGTGTAGTTTTTTACTCGCTGGGTAGAACCTACCCAGCGATGCGTTTGTGCGTGAGGCTCTTGCTTGTATTATGTTTTGGTGTAAGTTGAACCTGAGGGATTTGTCGAATGTTACCCCCAGGATTTTGGTGCATTGTGTGTATGCGAGCCTTGTTGGGTTTTGGTGGATCATGTCTGGTGTGTGTGAGTAGATTTGTAGGTTGCGCATGAAGTGATCTCTAGCACCGTAGAGTGTCATCTGTGTCTTCTGAGGATTCGTGGCAATCAGCCATTTATCCTCGTAATCTGTCTTCTCATCAAGTATTCTTTGTGCGTGGAGCGCGATTTCTTCAGGGGCCCGGCCGCTGACGAGAATGGTCTCGTCGTCGGCGTAAGCCACTATGTATGTGTGAACGCAGTTTTCTGGTGGGCGTGGGGTGTCGTTTGTGAACATAATGTAGAGTGTTGGTGCCAGAACGCTTCCTTGGGGAACGCCTGAGCGTGGTGTGAAGGGTCTTGAAAGGGTGTTGTTGTATCTGATGTGGCAGCGCCGTCCAGTGAGGTAGTGTGAGAGGAGCCTTCTGGTGCAGAGAGGTAACTCCGTGTTGTTGGCGAGTTTCCAACGGAGTCCCTCGTGCTACACCTTGTCAAAGGCTTTCTCCACGTCCTTACTGACGGAGAGAGTCTTTTGGTGTATCTGTCGTTTCTTCTGTATTCTGTCGTGTACGATGGTCACGGCCGCCTGAGTGGACCTGCCTCTCCTGAACCCGTATTGATGGGGTGAGAACCAGTCCCTCTCTTCCAGGAACTCCCGTAGGCGGCAGTTGACCATTCGTTCGAGTATTTTGCCTAGGTGCTCTAATAGAGCAATAGGCCTGTAGTTGTTTGGGTGTTTTGGGTCTTTGTGCTGTTTATGTAGGAGTATGTTGTGAGAGACTTTGAATACTTTAGGGAAGTGGCCTGAGGCTAGAGAGGCATTGAATAGATGTGTGAGTGTGGGGTATATGTCTGCGGGGAGGTTATGTATTAGTGTGGCTGGTAGGCCGGAGGGACCGGGGGCGCGTTTTGGTTTCGATTTTATGTAGTGTTTTGTTTCCTCGACGGTGATTGGAGTGGTAAGTGTGGACGTATAGTCGAGCACCTCCATACGTATAAGGGGGGCAGGCCTCAGCTCATGAGCATGAGTCCGGCACCATTCCTGAATGTCTTGGAAGTGCTCCTGCGCATGTGGTTTTGGTGGGTTGTGGGTGTGTACTGTGTCCCAGTGGGACCTGAATGCGTCGAGGATGTCATTAGTGTCTGTGAGTGTGTGGTTGTTTATTTTCAGTGTTATTGGTTTGGATGGTTCCGTACCCAGAATCTTTTTCACGTGCCGTCAGAAGAAGGAAGGGTCCATGCAACGGGTGTCGTCCGCGATGCGGACGACCTCACGCCACTGCCGGTTCCTATCTAGCTGCACGCATTGAAGGATTCGGGCACGTAGTTGGTTGATGTTCTGTTGTCGTGGGCCTCTGGTGTAGTGGTTGTTGTACTGTGTGATAAGTCTCTTTGTGTGTATTTAAAATGTGAAATGTTTTAAGCAGGTGTAGTTTTGTGTGGTGAGAGTAGATTACGTGCGGTGGTAATGGTGTCTAAGAGTGAGCACCAGTGGTGGTCTATTTGTCCTGGATTGGTGTTCTCCAGGTCGAGGTTATGTGGTGTGTTTGTGGATATGTGGCTCCTGAATTCAGCCCAGTTTGTGTTTTTGTAATCGTATATAGGTGATGTGGGGATGAGTATGGGGGATGTGGATATAAGAGGGGATATTGGTATGTGGTCTGATAGTACGTGGGGACCGGGTGCAATGTGAGTGTAGAATCGTGTGGCGTGGTCGTTACGGAAGACCACATCCGGGGATGTGGTGACATCCGGGGATGTGGTGCCCCCGCGCGGGCCGAAGAAGGTGGGGAAGGCAGGGCCGATGTGTTCGCAGCGGTAACGCCGCAAAGCACCGGCCAACTAACTACCCGCATCGTTCGTATTGTTAGAAAGGAGTGACGGGTGAAAAGCGTTGAGGTCGCCCGCAAAGAAGATAGGTAGGTTGTGGTTTGAAAGGGCCCGGAGTAGGACTTCTAAGTTTAGCTGTATTCGTGTTGGTCTGTAATGTGTGGCCACTATTATGGGGCCAGAGCTTGTGTCAATTTTGCAGGCTAGAAAGGAGGTGTCGCGTGTGTTGACGAGGGAGTGGTGTATGTTGCGCTTTACTAGGATCGCAGATCCTAGGTGCCGCGCCTGTGGGGATAAGTATGTGTGATAGCCTGCAATGCGGAGTCTGTTGTTGGGAGGGTGTAAGCTGGTGGAGTTCAGTAGTATGATGTCGGGTCTTTGTGTGTTGAGTACCCAGTTGGCGACCGTATGGCGAATACCGTGCCAACTGCGTACGTTTAGTTGTATTATGCTAATACGACCTATTGTCGTGGTCTTAGTGCGTGGGAGGCTGATTTGCCAGGAATCGTCCCCTTCTCCTTGGTTATTGCCCAGGAGGCATGAGGGGCGAGTACCTTGACTCGTGTCGATGTATGTTTGTGAGACACGGCAGTGTTATTGGTGGGGGAGCCGTAGTGGGTGGAGGAGTGTGTTTTGTAGAGGTGGTGGCTTTGGATGGGGTGGTGTCTTGGTGGGGGGAGTTCGTGACGGAGGTGGGTGGTGTAGAGCTGGAGGAAGAAGGGCTAGAAGTGGTTGGGGAGGTACAGATTATGAGAGGAGGGGTGTCGGGGGAGAGAGGAGGTAGGGACGGCGGAGGGGGGTTGAAGGAGAAGGAGTCGGAGGAGAAGGAGTTGAAGGAAGGCGGGTTGAAGGGGAAGGAGTCTTAGGTGAAGGGGCGGAAGGCGGAGGAGGAGGGGAGTGAGAAGGAGTACAGTGAGAAGGGGTGTGTTGAGAAGGGGAGGATTGAGAAGGAGTGGAGGGGGAAGCAGTAGGGAGCGAGTGAGGAGTGGAGACGACAGGAGAGGAGGGGGGTTGTTTGTCCCGTGCCTGTCTGAGGGGGTGGGGCTTGGGGGTGGGGTTTTTGGGGTTGGCACGGGGTGTAGTGGACTGCGAGGGGGTTGGGGTGACAGTGGAAGCTGTGGGAGAGGAGGCGGAGATGGGTGCGAGGGGGTTGGTGGCAGTGGGAGGTAGGCGGGGTTTTGATAGAGGGGTGGAAGAAGTGTGAGGAGGATAGGTTGTTTGAGTGGGGGCTGGAGCAGTGGCTAAGGAAGGTGCAGGGACAGGACAGGCGGCGGGGAGAGCGTGGTGAGAGTGGGGGGCGGTGGTTCCCTGCGGGCAGGGGTGTGTACCCGTCGGGGTGGGGAGGAGTGCGGGTCTAGTTGTGTGTGCGTCTATTAGAGCGAACACCTTCTCAGGGAAGGTGATTTGCTCTATGCCGTTGGAGGCGAATAGCGTGTTGAGGATCTTCGCGTATAGTCGAGGGTCACCCCTCGACATGTCCTTTGCCACCGCTGAGAGCAGGGTGGCCAGGTGTAGTTTGGTTTTTGTGTTGTCGCTGGGGTGGGGTGGGGTGGGGGGGTGTAGAGTGGGGTGGGGGTGGCGTGTAGAGTGGGGTGGGGGTGGTAGTGTGGTTTGTGGGTGTTGGTAGTAGTGGGGGTCTCTGAGTGTTATGAGCTTGGGTGGGGGGGGGATGTGTGGGTGGGGTGTGGTTGCTGCAGGGGGGGGGGGGGGTGCGTCAGGGGTAGAGCAGGGGGAGCCGGCAGCGTAGCGCTGGGAGCAGAGGCGAATGTCATGGTGAGGGGAGGGGGTGGGGCGGGGGGGGGGTTGTGTGTGTGTTTGATTGTGGGTGCCGGATGGCCTCCACGGCGTCGTGTCGTGCCTTACCTAGGTAAGGGCACCTGGGATTGACGGCGACGTGGTCGACGCCACAATTTGCACAGCGGGCTGTGGTGGAGGTGCAGGTCGTGTAGTGGTGCCCCACCACACTGCACTTGGAGCAGATTAGGTCTGCAGTGTATGTGTTGGTGCTGTGTCCGGTCTTATAGCACCGGTGGCATTGTGTGGGTCTTATGTTGTGCTGTTCTTCAATGTGTTGAGGGTTTGTGAGGGTGCCGCAGACCTTGATGCCTTGGTCTAGCAGCATGTTTTTTGTGTTATCACTGGACAGTGCAATTACTGCCCAGTTCTTTGACCTGTTGAAGTAGAGGTCCTTGACGACCTCCTCCCCGTACTCCTGACGGAGGTGCGAGCGAAGGTCCTCATTTGTAAAGGCCAATCACAAAGGGTTGGTCCTTGTGACTTGTATCTGGTATCTTTTTATGATACCGTCAGCGAGTCTAGTCTGTAGGTTGTGTGTGTTGAGTGTAGTGGTGGCATTTTCGTGGAACGTTAGCGCGTCCTCCTGTGAGCGGAAGACGAGCTTGTGGCCTGTGCGTAGTTTTATTATGTAGGTTATTGGTGTGTCGTGGGTGGAGGCTAGGTTAAGCAGTGTGTGGTGGTCGATTGTGTCGGGTGCTGGTTCTGTGGTGTTTGTTAGGATTAGATGAGAGGTGTTTGCCATTTTATTCTTTTAACGTTTACTTTTGATTGGGAAGGCCCCCGCCCCGCTGATGAGGACCCCATGAACATTACTCGGATGTGGTGAAGGGTGATGGGTGATTTTATGGACCTGGTTGGGCTCCTCAGAGGGTGTAAAAACATGGCGGACCTAATGATGACTGAAGCCAGAATCAACTGACTCCAGTCGGGGTGCCGCCCCCTCTATTGGGTTTTGGTTATTTAACAGTTACGACATCTCACAGAGACGGAAGAGTCTCCCTCTGTGGTCCTGGACGGTGGCCGCAGGGTAGGTTGTTATGCCTCCCCACGTTTGTAACTGAATCCCAAACCAGGTTGCTTCTTCCTCTGGGTTCCGCAGCGGGGTAAGCCTCAGACTCCTTTCCCCAGAGTTTTCAATTATGCCTTTTCTAAGTAGAACGGCATAGTTGCAACGAAGCTATATGTGTAGAGTCACGTTCACGGAGCCAGACATCACGGCGGAGCAGGGATGGGGGGGGGGGGGGTTAGCACGTCATATCAGAATGACGTGCCTAGGAAATAAAGGTATTTTTATTCGGGGGAGGGCAGGGGGTGACTTAAGGTCCTAGTTAGGTCCGGGGGTATCTTGTAGTTTGATGATAATCTCGTCCTCGAGAAAATTCGGCGGTGAGCAGGAGTGTCCAGGAAGTGACTTTCCCTCAACGTTTCCTCCTTTACTGGCTAAGACTTCTCTTAGGTAGTAGTGCTCACGTTGAAATTCGATCGCTGTATGTTACAGGTTCAAGACTTGAAGGATTTTGTACTCTTCATTTTATTCAATGACATCGCCGTTAGCTTCAACCACGGTGTCCAGGCGACGTCGAAACCTGCTGTAAGCCTTCTCGACTGTTCCCTTGTTTAATTCGGAGAAAATTGTGGTGATCCTGGACCTAATTTCCACCTTGGTGGTGCACGTGGAGACCAGATGTTCGGAATGATGTGTTCAAAGAAATTGTCTGACAACCAAGACTAGTTCCTCCTGCTTGTGTGGTATGGGCCAGAATTCTGCTACCACACATACGGCCTTCCAACAGCCATCTCCTGGATCCAGGGCAACACTAACTCCTCCTTGAACTTGATGTACATATTTTATGGACACAAAAAGCCGTCGGTTGCTTTGCAATTTCACCACCTGGTGCTAGTAGAAATTCTTCTAGTTTTAGAAGAACCAAAGCATGCCAGACTTGAAGGGATGCTTCAGTTAGTTCACAAACTCTTCTACGACAGAAGCTAGCCTTCTCTTATCTTGGGCGAGTAGTAGCTGATATCCCCATGCACTAACTGCCTGATGAGACTCTGACACGATCTTGTCCTTGGCTGAGATCGTTCTCAATGATGGTGACTTGACAAATTTCTAGGTATCGCTTTTGTTAGTGAAATCGATCTCGGCAAAGCTTTGTACCAGGAAAAATACAGAAAATCCACAGCCTTGGAAACATCTAGACATCTGAGCAAATTTTTTTAAGTTACCTTTCGGTTTGTCCACAGCTTCTACCACTTAGATTGATGAGGATTGTGGTACGAGACTTGCCGGATATCACTTTCTACTTCGATAACATCGACGTCCACAATAAGGATTGGTTGACTCACTTTAAATTACTGAGGAAACACCTCGATAGGTTACGTAAACGACACTTTAAAGCAGGTCCTATTAAGTGGGGTCTTTTTTCGTACAACAGTATTGATCACCTTGGATTCAGAATATCGACCACGGGACATTTGCCACTCCCAGATAATGCTGAGTCCTTTTAAATTCTGCTCCACCTCGAACAAAGAAACAGTTGAGAGGATTTTTAGGTTCGATATCATTTCCCGTAAGTTTATCCATAGCTACGCCACCCTTGTTGTACCCTTAAAATATTTACTCCACAAATTTGTATCATTAGATGAATTAATTAAATAAGAGCTTAAGTGGTAGAGGTTAATTTATTGTTCGGTGAAAAGGAAACTGTTTAGGGGATTTGCATACTGAACATACGCGTAAAACTAAAATGAAAGCTGCCACATTTATCTACCATTGCACTAAGTTTCCTACTAAGATCAATGAATTGGCGGATAAACGGCTGCTGGGTGGACAAGAGTCCATTTCTGACATTGAATAAATATTAGGCACAGACTCGTCTTTCTGCGCAAGAACCAACGACATTTTCTCTTGGGCGAAAAACAATTCGGTTTTACGCTAATTCAGAAATCGGTGTCGTGTTTGTGGTAATCTAAGCTTCATGTAACCTTATATATATAATTGCCTAATGGGTTACAACACTACATTACTTTGTTTACTTTACCTAATTAGAATGGGTATGTTTACTTAAATTGTTTCTCTTTTATTTTCAGACTGTATTGATGTTTCGTTAGTTGAATAAAGCCTAGAGAAAGGTATTGACGCTTTATTATGATTACCACAGTGTTAATGGAAAAAATTTAAATAATGTTGTATAACTTACCGTACCTTCCGCCTCAAGAGACCAATAAGGAAGTTTCTGAATCACATTAGGGCTGTGTAAAGGGCGACGCCCCCACTCTCTCAAAGGAATGCAAATCTGAATAGTGCGTGGGCTACGAGGCGTCCGATGCTCCATTCTCTATAGGGGAGGGACCTTTACACTCGTCAAGTGTGTTAGAAATGGGAAACTGCCTTTATGTACAGATTAGGTATAAAGAGATGCATGCTAGAATAATGATAGTCGTTGGAGATGTAAGGGTAAAAGAATCAAATTAGGTTTAATCCAGTAATCGTTTAAGGAACAGAAGCAATTGGAAATTATGAAGCGAATAGACAATTTCGATCAGCTCCGTAAGGATCACCCAGCACATTCATTCCTATCTCATATGGCCTTTTTCCGTATGGAGAAAGAGACTAAAATAGCGATTTGTGTTGCTCTCCAATCTTAATGGAAGGAATTCAGGCAAGAACATAAATATATGCCACAATCATGCTCTGCACCCTTACCTTAACTTGTCCTATGCCCTGTGTAGAGGAATTGCAACATAAAGCCTCCCGGAGGGCCAGGCGGACATATACATTAAAGTCCCCCCCCCCTCCTCCTTGTGGAGAAAGCCGGAGAATCGAAACACAGGAGGAGACTCGTGGGAACGGTAGCCGGCGAATAACAGTCTAACTACCTACCCTGTTTGATCTCCCCGCCGCATAGGTAGTTGGAGCGACCATCTGTATTAAGGTAACCACCAAAGGCCCTTAAACGGCGCTAAAAAAAGATCCAATTACGTACGAGATCCGTAGGCCCGTGGTTATATCCCCAAAAGGCGGTGCCAGTCAAAAAGCACGCCAAGGATGGTGACGGTTGGTGGTTTCTCTAATTAACAAGCCGACTTGGGCACCTCGGTGCCAACCTCCTCACTCCTCGCTCTCCCAGATGTGGCCTCGCCACTCGCTCTCCCAGATGTGGCCTCGCCACTCGCTCTCCCCTCTGCGGCCTCGCCACTTTCCCCTTAGATGGGGCGGTCGTCAACCTATAAATAAGCCCCTGAAGGAAAGAGAAGGGATTATTATTCGGTGGGAGACGATAGAGGATCAGTTCGAGAAGATCGATCCTTCAGCCAGTCAAGATTATTCGGTGGGATACGATAGAGGATCAGTTCGAGAAGATCGATCCTTCAGCCAGTCAAGATTATTCGAGGAGAGACGATAAAAGATATGTTCGAGAAGATCGATCATTCCCCCTCCCTAGTGCCGAATTAACATAGCACGTTAAGTTTTGTATCAGTGCCATAACGAAGAATCCTTTACAGACTTAGAAGAAGTCTGACTGGAGAAAAGAAAACCCGCTCACACTCAAGTGACTCTCACAGCGCAAATTCCGTAAGAGTGAAAGGAGAAGAACCAAGCCCCAACGAGGTTCCATTTGTTAAGTACGGTAGAAATACCCTCGTATACCCAAAACTTAGTTGGGTAGCCGGCGTTAAAGACTGGGATACATATAGGCTTCAAGAGTATCCAGAAGAGGACTCTTTGAGCTAGAGAGCACTACAACTCTCTCTGTCTTTTGAAAGTACCAGGAGGCAAAGTTGCAATAAGATCTTGACATCGCCTCCTTCTCCCCTTGCCTCCATCCTATGTCGAAGAAAATATATCATCGGCCACTCCAACTCTCTGAAGCGGGAGAAAAGCCCCCCCAGTGACATCCGGCAACCCCTGATCCTATCTGTTATGTAAGTTAGAATGACCATTTGTATTCGTATTGCGTTAGTATGATTTTATTAAGGTACTCGATTTAACGGAAGTATAAACCATTGTGCGTGAACCCCGTCACATTTACTAGTAGAAGAGTGTAATTTAATTTGATTTATAACGCTAATCAAAAAGGGTCACGATAAAATAACTAATCGGCAATTGGTTTGTTTACGTGGAGCCTATTTTTTTTATTTTTGTTATGACTAGAGTTTGTAAGAGGCCTAATTGCCAGCAGGTTTAGCCTCAGTTAACTTAGTAGGTGAATATAAGTATATTTACTGTTTTTGTTGTAGTTAATTGTTGTAGTTATATGTTTATTTTGGGATAATTCCTGGGCATTTCACTAAATCCTTACGTGGTTGAGACGGCTCTTCCTTAATAATGGATTAAACGCTGTGACACTCTCTCAGCAATAAAATACTTAAAAAGTCCACTCAGCCAATATTGAAGTATCGTTGTCTTGCATAATTAATAGGATCCGACCGGCTTCCTTAAAACAGTAAAAATAGAATTCTTCGACAAAAGTATACCTAGACAGCCTGCTACATTTAAGATTTGATAAGCATATGCTGTGTTTTCACCTTTGCAAAGCTGAATCCCACTGAGACATGAACGCCATAGTAGGAAACAAGAACCATCTTTGGGAAGGCTTTCTTGGCCTTTACGGAGTGGGGCAATGCAATATAAATGGTCCTCAGACTCCCCAGTCTTTGCTCAAAGCATTCCTTATCAATTATCAACACCATGTTCCAGCTCCCAAACAAAAATAAAACCACATGCATGCACCCCAGGTCTCGCCACTGACATCTATTGGATTACATCATAGTCCGAAGGCGAGACCTGAGTGAAGTTCAAATCACGCGTGTAATGAGAGGAGCTGAAGCCGCCACTGATCACAGATTAGTGAAAGCTAAGCTCAATATAAGAATAAGACCACCGTTCAGGAAAATTGCCCCCTAAACCTAGATTAAATCTGACAGCACTCAACGACCCTGAAATCAAAACAGCCTTCCAGTCTTCCCTCTCGCAACTGCCAGATGTTGCAACACACTTGGACCCAAATGCACCAACAGATTCTCTCGGCACAATATGGAATATCTTCTGCGCCACTATTCTTGACACTGCACAAAAAACTTTAGGCACAACCAGACGTAAGAATCGTGACTGGTTTGATGAAAATGCAACAACCATTCACACTCTCATCAAGGCTAAGAATGCTGCCCATGGCCAGTACCTACGAAACCAATCACCGAGAAACAAGAACCACTTCTCTTCACTGCGCACCAGTGTCCAGAATGCTTTAAGGGAGATGGAAAACTCTTGGTGGGATAAACTATCTTCTGAAATGCAAACATAAATGGACGATGGCGATCTCCACAACTTTTATTCCTCACTTAAAACAGCCTACGGACCAACTAAGACCTCACTCACCCCCGTGAGCACCGCTGACAGGAAAACCCTCATAACTGAACACGACAAGATATTAGATCGATGGGCTGAACATTTTAAGGAGCTGCTAAATCGAAAAGACCCAGTGGACCTGTCCATCCTAAATGAGATCCCTCAGCTCCTTGAAATTATAGAAATGGACTCAACTCTAACACTTGCAAAAGTCCAAAAAGCAACTGCAGTCTCAAGAACCACAAAGCTGCAGGACCAGACGATATTTCTGCTGAACTACTTAAGTATGGTGGCCACAATATCACTAACCATCTATAAAAGCTCTTCAAAGTCTGCTGGGAAACTGGCAGCGTACCAAAAGACTTTAAAGATGGCAAAATTGTTACCATCCATAAGAAAAGAGGATACAAAACTGTATGTAATAATTGCCGTGACATTGCACTCCTCTCCAATGCTAGGAAAACTCTAGCCCACATCATGCTGACACGACTACTTACCCACGTTGCAGAAAAAATCCTGCCGGAATCACAGTGTGGTTTTCGAAAAGAAAGGTGTCAATCATAAATATGGTTTTCATTGAACGACAATTGCAATAAAAATGCAGGGAGCATCACTAAAACCTATATATTGCTTTCGTGGAACTGACGAAAGCTTTTGATACTGTGAACCGCACACTACAATGGCAATTACTTGCAAAAATTGTCTGCTCACCTAATTATATTAAAGTACTTGCTGCACTACACAGCGGGATGAACGCTGTTGTTGCAGCAGGGAGTAAAAAATCTGCTCCTTTTGAAGTGAGTGTTGGGGTTAAACAGGGTTGCGTTCTTGCCCCTGTAATATTCAGCCTGTTCATAGCTGCTGTCACCCAACTCATCTACAATAACATCATTGAAGACGAAGTGCAAGTCACTCTAAACTACAGGTTAGATGGAAATCTCTTTAACCTCGCAAATTAGTGCAAAAAAAACTAATTAACACAAAAAAAATCATAGAGCTTCAATATGCAATACAGAACAAGGGCTCCAGACCATCCTTAATTATGTATGTAAAGTATATACATGAATGGGACTAGCGGTTAACACTGAAAAAACAGAAGTATTATTCCAGCGCAGAGGCCAAGGTGTAGGGCAGATAGCCAACTCACAGATCACTATAAAAGAGGACCAATTGAAGGAAGTCCAACACTTCACATACCTTGGATCCATCCTGTCAACTGACTGCTCCCTGGATGACGAAATCATCAGACGAATTGCCCTTGCCTCAGCCGCTTTTGGAAAACTTTCAAGACGGGTCTTCGATGACCACAACCTGACCCTGGCTACCAAGCGTTCAATATACCTGGCTACTTGCCTCTCCATCTTGCTCTATGGTTTCGAATCTTGGGTACCATATAAACATCAGATCAAGAAGCTAGAGAGCTTTCATATAAACTGCCTGAGACGCATCCTGGGAATTCATTGGTGGAACAAGGTGCCACATGTCAACATTAGAGAACACATGCATACATCCTCACTGGAAGAAATCCTCAGAATAAAACAACTTCGCTACACTGACCACATCATCCGCCAGCCTGAACATTGATTACCACGGATCACCCTGTATTCAGAACTTTATGTGGGGCGACGATCTGTGGGATGACAAAAAAGAGGCTTAATGATCACCTAAAATCCTCCCTCAAAAAGTTCAACATGAACCCAGGAACCCTCGAGACCGATGCTATCAATAGAAGCTCCTGGCGCTCCCTGGTACACGACGGAGCCAACTACTTCAGCACAAATTGCAACAATGCTGCCATAGCCCGCCGTGCAAGACGACACCAACAAATACAAAGACCCCATATCTGCGATGTCTATGGAAGAGGCTGTGCTAACCTTGGCGGACTCTGCAGCCAACAGCGATCTCACCAAAGACGATAATCATCAACCAAACATCATCAAACTCATCAATGTATGTAGTGACGTCGTCATCGGCAACGATGAACAACATTAAGCAGCAAGTAAGCAAGGCTTAAATAATTCAGGGGAGTTGGAGGTAGCCTATCGATTATTCGACTAATTTCAATCCATATGGTTTCACTTTGCAACAATTGATCAATAACGATGAAGAAATACAAGACAAGGTTGATGAGGAAAAGATGAAGAAATACAAAAAAAGGTTGATGAGGAAAAGATGAAGAAATACAAAACAAGGTTGATGAGGAAAAGATGAAGGAAAACAAAGCAAGGTTGATGAGGAAAAGAATAATAATCCCAATATGGTCTCAGATCTCTTGCGTTTAGTGAGAATACATTGTAAAGTTATAAATTTAATGATATCATCAAAGCTAAATTAAAAGTCAGGTCTCCTGAAAAATATGGTGTTAGTCGTTCCTATAGTCGAGTTCGACAAATTGAAAAAGCAGATTAAAAAAGGGGAAACAAAGGACTTTGTAAAGATGGTCAGTTCTCAGGTGTACCTGAGGGCTGTTTATCTTTACAAGCTAATATTTTCGGTGGCTGATCTTAACAAGCTAATTCTGAGAATGAAAGTAGTCGTCGGCTCCAGATCGTATCCGAGCATCGGTTTTGTCGTCAGTTATCCGGTCTCCTCGGCTGATGTTTGTGCCGGATGAAGGGAAGTAACAACAAGAGTAACAACAAGGAAAGAAGGTACCCTAGAAGACCTTACGGTCCATTCAATGAGGGTACCTTTGGACTAGCAGTCGAGCGGGCACATCTCTGCTCAAATGCTTTACGTCCTTTCAAGGCCATTTTTCAAGACCCTGTCTAGTCTTGACTTGAACTGGTCAACAGATTCACTGTTGACAACTTCCAATGGAAGTGCGTTCCACCTCCGCAGGTTGTAACGCTTCAGTTCAAGTTTAAAGCCGTGATTGCGCGTTCTGTTCTCACTCAGTGTGAAAATATTCCCGTAGTCAACATTGTCGAACCCTCGAAGTATTTTGAAAACTTCGATGAGCTGACCACGCAGTCTACGGGTTTCCAACGAGAACAGAAAGAGGGCCAGAAAGAAAACAGACGAATGGCACTCGCTGAGGAATTTGTTTTGGGCGATCATGGCTGCGCGTCGGCCACGCGCGCGCACTTGGACAGTAACGCGTCCACTGCGGCTCAAAACATTGAGACATGCGTTTTCGGCGAGGCTGGTTACATCGGGCTACCGAGTTCTTGGTCTATCAAGGGCTGCCTTTATCGCACCTGCTCGCTGGGCGCTGCCATCCTCCGCCGGAGCCAGACATAGGAATCTTATATCGCTCATGTTTGCTTGGGCCGACGTTGAGGTCTTGCTGTTGGCTGTGTTTAGTATGGAACCTCACCCATAACCTTACCGCCTTGGGTGACCCTGCCAGGAGTTTGAACCCCCGACGGAATCGCTCTTAGAATCATTGGAACACTCAAGCCCTTCCCTGGTATATGATAATGATATTGTCCCTCTTGCTCTTTCTTCACAGGCCGTGCAAGCTCTAATAAATATAGCGCTGCTGTCTTTGGAGAAGGGTGGCATGAATGTTAAGGAAGATAAGTCCCCTTGCACGGTGTTTGGGTATAATCTCAATGAAATATCTTGGAGTAAATCTTTGAGAATGACTGATATAAAATGGATGAAGCAGCGTGGATTATTGAGGATTGAAATAAAGTGCGGAGAGTGTAAGACTGCAATAAACTGAACAGCATGTTCATCAGTACAAAGATAAATGTTAAATATATATGGAAATGTCAACAGAAAGTCCTTGCAAAATACAAACAAATCGCTTCGATTCGTAAGGATTCGCCCTCCCTCATCCCCATCAACATTGTCACTTCAGAAATGGATAGGAGCAATATTCTATTCGTCTGAATATATAGTGTTACTCAGACTATAAATTGATTAAATCTTTCAAGAGTAACAGTAATATAAATATTTTCAGTGAAATATGCAAAAAATACTTCGAAAAGTATCCCATTAAGGTTGGTGGTGTAGGACTGATTGTTCCAATTGACGAATCATATTTTCCTCATAACTCTAAGTACTATGGAGGACAGGCACCATAAGAGCCCATATGGGTTTTCGGTCGTGTGCATACAAGTAAAGTGCCTTGTTTAGGTTTATGGAGATAGTAGAATCTCGTAGTACCAGGATTCTATTACCCATAATGAAAAAAGTGGTCAGGACTGGAACAGTTATTTATAAGTGACCAGTGAAAAGCATACTCAAATATTCAACGAGACCTCGCTCTTGAGCATCACACAGTCAACCCTTCTGTATGTTTTGTGGACCCACATACATGTGTGCATACACAATTGGGAAGACATAAATCAGCTATGAAGAGCATGCAAGGTTGAAAAAGGGAATTTTTACATTCAAATCTTCAAGAATTAATGTGGAGAGAAAGTAAACAAAGACACGTTTCACGCATTCTGCGACGTTATTGCTGACCAATATAATTAATTTTAACGTTTTATTGTTACATGTTTGATTTTTTATCAGGAAATATTGTTAATAAAAATGCTCTATTACCTTATTTGACTATCTTTGGTTGATTGATCGTAACTTTTCGAAGATTTGATTCCCAAGCTTAGTAAAAGGGCTGTGGTTCTTTATAAGCTAATATGTAAGGTCGCTAATCTTTACATGGGTACACTGGGGTTACCGATCTTTACAAGATCCGAAATAAGAAAGGGAATTTTCTGATGTATTTTCTTATATCTCATTAAAACCAAAGTATTTACAGGATACGCCCACTTTAGTTAGTCAACTAAATCTGTTCAAAGATTCTCTAAGTTTTCTTCTAGTTAAGAGCAAATGCGATCAAATAAGGGGCGAGAAAGTCTTTAAATTTCCTAATTTGTTGGCTAAAAACACTAAATTAACGGAATTAATGGTGTTAAATCATGAACCATTATCACATTCCGGGTTATACACAGGGCCGTTAAAAATAAGAAAACCATTTTGGATACTAAATCATTGTTCAAGTCTCTAGAGCCTTATCTGAAGCCCCTCACTCTTTAGGGAAGATTATCGAATTACAACCCAATATAAATTAAAAAGTTACTGGTGCCGTTATCCTGAAGGGTGGAACTCGCGAAAACATCAAACGGCACGTTTCAAGTCGGATTCCATTTCTAAGTGATTATTGCAAATCAAAAACAGTGTGGCTGACCAATGCTCCGAGCCTACCGAAATTCCTAACAGAAGGTCGAATTTAAGTGTCAACAGGCATAAACGCGCTGCATCATACATATTAGATTAAAGAGCCAAGTGATACTCAATAAATGAATGAGATAATGATTGTAAAGTAATGTTTAAATATATATATATTTTCGTCAATTGGATCATATTATATATATATATATATATATATATATATATATATATATATATATATATATATATATATATATATATATATATATATGTATATGTATATAATATTATTATTATTATTATTATCCCCAGTTAGCAAGAAAATATAATAAGAATAAATGTCCTCTCTCTTCTCCTTGCTTGAAATGTTTCTTTGTTTGGAAATATAATCTTACCATTTTTATTGAGAAACTCCATTAATTATTGTCTGTAAATACCAGTTACTTTATAAGAAATTCGGACACTAAAATATTGCCAATGATCTTTTGAAATTTTTCCCCGTGACCTCTGCCATTTTTGCTTCTCCATGTGAGATTGAGTTATTGAGGCCAACCGCTGAAACCCCTTCGGACGTGGGCGAAAGGCCACGCTGCACTTGAGGCCTTTCCTCGTAAAGTTCGCGCTGTGTTCTAGTGATTAATTACTTCGAGTGCACCGAGAGCCACCTTTCTAACTCGGAGACATTTTTTTGCCATTACGACACTTAAAAGGAAGCCGGCCTTCCTCGCTGAATGACATCACATCGAGGCGGGTAGGGGGGTTTTCCTGTCCCTAAGATTGCAAGTAGTCTCCTCTTTTGGCTACCAGGACTATGAAGGGTGCGGACGGTATTCGTTCGGGATTTTCAATTGATAATTTTACGCATACTTTTTTTACCTTCCTTGTCGTTTTTTTTTTATTAAAAACATGAACATATTGGGTTTATTTTTTTTTGTAGAATAATTGACGAAAGTTTTGACCCCCCCCCCCCACCAATTTGTGGAAGCGGGATAGAGTCCTTCTTGGGATGCATCCCGGAAGGACATACAAGGAGATGTAAGACTTCCTCAACGTCAGTAGAATGTGGGTGGAAACGATCAGAAAAGAGCTAGATGATTCGACTACGAGGCGACAGCGGAGAGGAAAACCCATGGTCGACGATCTGATGCCAGTAGAATGCCGGAATTTGTCCTTAAATCCAGGAGATCATCAACATTAATCCCTGAAAGTCAATGCATTCCATTGCAAGGGAGAAAGGTGTGGCTGGAAAACTCATGAGGCTGGTGGTGCATGAGGAAATTCGCTACTTCTCATACAAGATGAGAAAGGACAATTTCTGTTCAAGGTAGTCAGGAAAGGCGACTCATGCCCACCATGAAGCTGATCAACAAGTTGAATTACCTGTTGGAGCCAAACATGCTGTGCTTCTCCTTCGACGAGAATAATTTCTGCCAAGACCAGAAGATTAACTCCCAGAACAACAGGTGGCTCGCTGTCGCACCCAAGGACCCACCCAAAGTAATACAGAGTAAATTTTCAGCGACAACCATGGTCTTGCTGTTGTCAGCAGTGAAGGTTACAGCATGCCACCTCACTTTTTCTTATCCCTGAGGGCCTCAGACTAGAGACCGACGGCTACATCCATATTCTGAGCGAGGTGGTGAAGCCCTGGATCGACCGGGGGGCAGCAGGAAGGCCTAACATTTGGCAGCAAGATTCTGCCTCCTGCCACACCAGCCGTAAGACCCAGGCCTGGTCGGAGAATTTCTTTGATTACACAGCACCTGACATTTGGCCTAACAACTCGCCTGACTGCAACCGCCCTCGAATTCTCTTGTTTGGGGCGCAGTGGAACAAGAGACCAGCAAATCTAGCTGCAACACGAAGGACGAGCAAATGGCCAGGGTTACCATGGCTTTCATGGGCATCGTATAGCGAGAGATAATGACGAATGCCTGTGGCTGGTTCTGAGGTCGCCTAGAAGCTCTCATTGAGGCCACAGGAGAGTTTATCGAGTAAGATCGACAGAACATGGCATGAAGACAAACTCAGCTAAATTTGACGAATATATGTCAAAAAATCAAAACTTTTTTTCCTGCAACAATCATCATGCGAACGAATACCGCCCACACCCTGTATATCTTTCCCCCATTTTTACTTACCTCGACTGCACCTTTTTCTTTACCAACCTTCTTTCAAGAACTTTGACACAGAGATTCACCTATTAATTACCTATATTCCCTTTTAAATAACTAGAGCTATTAATAATAAAAACACAATCACAACATTTCGTGACTGCCGTCCAATGAACTACTGAAAATGCTGAGTGGTGATAGGTATAACATTGAATTTTCTCTTCCAAATTCACCTTATCACCATTAAATTTTATTTGCTACACATTTAATAAACATCTAGAAAATGTCGCTTAATCAGCTACGTCTTTTATAATTCGGAAATTAACCCTATGCAAAAAAATGATCCCTAATACATATTTGAGATTGGAGAGGTATAGGCAAGTCTTTTCGGCTTCGGTTATCTTCTTATTCTTCTTTCTATTTATTCGTTGCATGAATAAACATTTCGTTTTCTTTCTAGAAAAAAGACCTCTTGCGAAAAAAATAACCAAACTTTTTCGGTTGAAAACACTTGCTTTGGATAAATATGCAAAGCGTATAAATGCAGAATTTATATTTAATCCCATCAATGCATAAATTTATCATTTTGGGGGAGGCACAGAGTAAGCTTTCTCTATACATATATGTGCGCTCGACCTAGATATTTATACAAATAAAGTAAAATTTTGAAAAAAGAATATAAAAAATTCAGTAGAAGCCAATTTTTTCACTTCAACAAAACCCGTGACGTCATTGGAATGTGAGGTCATTGAAAATGTGACGTCGACCTGTAAATAATGGGGAAAATTTCGAACGTTTCATTGTGAAAGAAAACGTTGTGTTTTGAGAGTCAGCCTTCCTGGGTGCCATTCTCAGATCCTTGTATTTTATGTGAATTAATTTAAGTCACTATAGTTCAATACTTCAAATGAAGGTCAACATTTTAAATTTGAAATCCAAGTATTTTAATTTGAAAGTCAACTTTTCAAATTTAAAGTTCATTTTCTTTTTAATTTGAGGGTAGAAAGGTATAGTGCTTTCTCTTGGATCGTCTTTTGCTCCTCTTTTAAATCAACCTGGCCAAATCTAGCATAAACTGCTTAACATACAAACGCCATTTCCAACAGAGCTAAATAATAAAAATAATAAATTTTCTATGTGACGAAAAAAACTGGTTTTGTATAGAATTATAGATTTCCACGCAGGGGGACCTGGCTCCACTGCGTAAAGTAGGGGGCAGGGGGGTAGATTCAGGGAATTTCTGCTCTCTCCCGGCCCCTAGCACCTTAAGCATTATACATTCCCTTCTCCTAACTTTACCATCATCTTTACGAATCTATTGGGTTGAGGAATAAGTTCTTGCGCTTTTATCACATTTATTCATTACCATTAACAATTTTAGAAAAACTTCAGTTTTAATTGATAACAATATGAAATTTAATCAATAATGTATTCTCCGTTGTTATTTACGACTTCTTCCCAACGTTCAACTAGTTTTTCGATGTCTCTGCAATAAAAATCTCTGGATTTGACTCGAAGAATTCGTCTAACAAGGTTATTAATTCCACATCAGTATTGAACGAAATGCCGCGCAAATTGTTGGAGAGCGATCGGAACAGATGGAAATCCGATGGAGCCAAGTCTGGCGAATATGGAGGATGCGGCAGGATTTCCCAATTAAGCGTTTGGATGGCGTCTTTTGTCATATTGGCAATGTGAGGACGAGCATTGTCGTGTTGCAGAAGGACTCCATAACGTCGATGAGGTCGCTTTTCACGAATAGCTTCGGCGAGTGGATACATTTGTTGAACGTAGAATTCTGCATTGACAATCTCGTTGTTGGCAAGGAGCTCATAAAGAATGATGCCTTCACAATCCACACACACAGCATCGTCTTTCGTTGATGAAATCCTTGCTTTAATCGCGGAAGTGTTTTTTTATAGGGGCTAAGCCATTGTTTTCGATGGTTCATGTTGACATAAACACACCACTTTTCGTCGCCAGTGATGATGCGGTGAAGAAATCTATCCTTATATCCACGAGTAGCCTTGTGACGAGCAAGCAAATCTGCGGCAATCCTGGAGCGTTGAAGTTTGTTGCTTTCGCTCAAAGCGTGTGGAACCCATGCACCCGAGTTTTTGAACTTTCTCCATCGAATGAAGGTGAGTAACTACAGTTTTCTGATCACAAGCCAATTGTACAGCCAATTCTCTAGTCGATTGACGAGGATTTTCATGAAGAAGGTCGTTCAATCGATCTTCATCGAACTTAATGGGGCGACCAGAACGTTCTTCGTCATTAAGATTGAAATGACCGTTTTTGAACCGTGAAAACCACCATTGAGCTGTCTTTTCTCGTAAAGCATTTTCTCCGTACACAGCACACACATCGCGACGAACTTTGGCTGCGTTTGCATTGTTCCCGTCTCGATTGAAAATGAATATCAACAAGTATTGAAAATGCGCCTTTCTTTCAACTTGACATTCCATTTTGAGGGTACAGAACAAAAATTAAATTAACACAACTTTTAAATAAACCGCAATGACTTATTTCTCAACTTCAAGACGTAGCCTAAGCAAAAGCCTAATAGTCTGCGCTGTTAAGAGACGTAGCCTAACCTTGGCAAATTTTGCTCTCATTATTTATTATTGTTTCTTAATATGTGCACAAATCACGTCAACAAAACTTAAATCAACACAACATTAAAAAAAACGCAAGAACTTATTCCTCAACCTAATATATTAAAACAAATCTTTCCAGGAAAGTTCCCTCTCGTTGGTTTTGCTTTTTTTATGAATAAAATACAGCACCGGCCAAAAGTATATCACCATTAGTTACCTTTTCTTTAGCAAAATTGGCCCAAAGTGGCTGCCTAGGTGTGTGTCACATCATGAAGTGGTTGAACTGAACCCCTCTCGTCCCCCTCTCGTCCCCCTCTCGTCCCCTCTCGTCCCCTCTCACCCCCTCTCGTCCCCAAATAACAAAGTAATTTTATTTGAAATCTCCGAAATTATTCTAAGTCGATTTATGAACTTCGGGTCACCATCGCAGGCCTAAATGGCAACAGAATTAATCTATTTTCCATGATCTTGATTGAATCGCTCTAGTGACTCGTAGCTCCGCAAGGGGGATGGAGGGGGGGGGGGTCACTGTGCAGAATGTTGCACCTGGTAACGGTCAAAGTGGTACTCCTGACCCTAGTGCTCCGAGAGAAACTGTAAGTTCTTACGTTTTTGATTGAAAGGACGAATCAACATATGTTTGATTTAACAGTAAATTATGAAATGTGTTGAAAAGGAAAAAATAAAAAGAAAAAAGGTAAGAAAATCGGTTAATTAACTTTTGGATCGAAAAAGAGAGAGAGGAAGAGGGAAAGGGGAGGCGAGAGGGGGAGAGAGAGGGAAAAAGGGGAGGGGGAGAGAGAGGGAAAAGGGAAGGGGGGGAGAGAGGGAGCGAGAGAAGGAGAGAGAGAGGAGGAGGAGGGAGAGAGCTACAAGGAGCTACAAGTATCAAAAGTATCCTAGGAGACCTTACGGCCCATTCAAAGAGGGTACCTTTGGGCTAACAGTTGATCAGGCACAGTTCTGCACAACGCCTTAAGTGCCCAAACGGCCACTTTTCAAGACTTTGTCCAGTCTTGACTTGAACTGATCAACAGAATTGCTGTTGACAACTTCCACTGGAAGTGTGTTCCAGCTACCTCAGATGCTGTATGTGAAAAATTTACCACACAGATCACGGTTGTAACGCTTCAGTTCAAGTTTGTAGCCGTGATTTCTGGTTCTGCTCTGGCTAAGTTGGAAAATATCCGTGTAGTCTACATTATCGAAGCCGTGACGTATATAAAACACTTCGATAAGCTGACCACGCAGTCTCCGGGTTTCCAACGAGAACAGACCTAATTCCCTTAATCTATCATCGTAACTTTTGTGCCTGATTGATAGAGGGAATCAATTTGGTTGCCCTGGCTTGCACACGTTCCAATCTCGCAATATCCTTTCGAAACGAAGGACTCCAAAATTGTACGGCATACTCCAGGTGCGGTCGGACAAGTGAGTTGTACAAACACAGTACTATCTCCTTGTTCCGATATCCAAACTGGCGCTTTATGTAGCCTAGCATCCTTTGGGCTTTCTTCTCTGCCTCGATGCACTGTTTCGAGAACTTGAGGTTGCTAGTGATAGTAACACCCAAGTCCTTCTCAGTGTCGGTGGATTCAATAGCAGTGTCATTAAGGATATACTAAAATTGGGGGTTTCGGTGGCCGATATGCATCACTTTGCATTTGTTTACGTTAAAAGGCATTTGCCACGTGTCCGACCACTCCCCAATCTTCCGAAGATCATCTTGCAGGCGGGCAGTATTTCTTTCATTTGCGACGTTCATACCAAGCTTGGTATCATCGGCAAATTTAGAAATCTTCGCAACCATGTCACCGTCCATGTCGTTGACGTAGATGATGAATAGTAGTGGTCCCAGGACAGAACCTTGAGGAACACCGCTAGTAACGGTCACCCACTCAGAAGCCTGTCCATTCAACACTACCCGTTGCCGTCTACCACTTAGCCAGTTCTTTATCCAACTTGCTACATTTCCGTCTGCGCCCAGTGCACGCACTTTCCGAAGGAGGCGGCGGTGTGGTACCTTATCGAGGGCTTTTTGAAAGTCTAAGTAGATAAGATTCACCGTCTTATCCCGGTCGTGCTCACTAAAAACGAATTGGAAGAATTCCACAAGATTCGTGAGGCATGGCCGTTGCCTTCGGAATCCGTGCTGGGAACTCCCCAATCCCAAGTTGGACTCTAAATATGACGTCATTTTGTCCACCAAGATGCTTTCCATAAGTTTACTGACTATTAAGGTTAAGCTAATAGGTCGGTAGTTCGACGGCTGGCTAGGGTTTCCTTTCTTGAAGATAGGGGTCACCTCCGCTTCACGCCAGTCTCTTGGAACGCATCCGGTCCAGATTGACATGTTGAAGATTATGCTGAGATGTTGTGACATTACATCGCGCACTTCTTTCAACACTTTAGGTAGAAACCCGTCCGGGCCAGTGGACTTATTCGTCTTTAGATCAGTGATCTTTTTTTCTATTTCCTCTTGGGTGAGATCCATTTCTTCCAGTTTTTCCCACGAGTAAGAATCCGTGGTCCACATTCTTCAGTAAACACTGAAGAGAAGTAGTCGTTGAGGAGGTTAGCATTTTCTGCATCTGGGTGCTTTTATGCCCCCTCCTCATTCACTAAAGGACCAATCGTGCGATGGATTGGTTTACGGCTGTTTACATAACCAAAGAATTCCTTAGGATTCTCCTTGCAGAATCTCGCCATTCAAGGCTTCTCGGTACGCTTTGCAGCCCTTATGCTGGACTCCACCCTCCTAGCTAGCCTACGGTACTCGTCAAAGTCTCCAGAAATCTTTGACTGCCGGTACACCGTTCTCTTCTCCCTCGGCAGTTGACCGATTTCTCGATTAAACCACTTTGGTTGAGCGGAAGACCGACGAAGGCTTTTCAAACGGATGAAACGTGATTGAAAACTCATGAACGTAGTTTTGAATCTATTCCACGAATCTTCAACATCCTCGCACACTTCTAGCCTCGCATCAATCAATCCAGCACGAAGACCTGCAAAGTCTGCTCTTCTCAAATCAAGTTTCCTCGATTTACTAGTCGCAGACTCTACCTTGGGGACCTTGACTATAAATCTGACTAGTCAGTGATCACTGCCACCGAGCTCTTCGCCTACCGAGAGATCCTCAACGATGCCATTCATCCTCAGAGGTGAAAACCAAGTCGAGGGTATTATTGCCTCTCTTTGGCTCTCTCACCCATTGAGTCAGCAACTCGTTGTTCGCGAACTCCAGGAGTAGTGCGTACTCGCTACAGGGTTCTCTGGTTTCCCAGTCAACTTGGGTGTTGAAATCACCCATGGCGATACACACTCTGTCTTGTACAAGTTTACCCAGCAGCCGGTACAAATCCCTGTCCTTTTCAACGAGTTGGGTAGGCGATCTGTAAAGCACCAGGGTCCTGTATTTGGCAGGACCTATGTCTAGTTGGAGAGAGAAAGAGAGAGTGCGAGAGAAGGAGAGAGAAAAGGAGGGAGAGAGGGAAAGTGAGAAGGAGAGGGAGAGAGAGGGAAAGTGAGAAGGAGAGGGAGAGAGGGATGGTAGGTAGGGGGAGGGGGAGAGGGAAGGTAAAGATTAAAGTTGAGAGAGGGGGGAGATAGAGAGATAGATTGGGGTGTTGAAATTAAATTAATTTTAATTTTGTTTTTACGTTTGAATCAGAGACACTTACAAATAGTATTCTCGTAAATAAGTTTGAAATGCAAAACATAACTTCCCTTCTCAGGGTTTCAATCACTAGCACAAATAAGGGTCACTTAAGGGGGAAGAGAGCAAATGAGATTTATTCCGAGGCATCCGGGACGGAGGCTCAGAGAGTTAGAAGCTTCTGCTCCAGGAGAAGCTGACTTTATGAGAGTTGCGACTAGATATTTTTTGTTCCGCCGAGACAGAGTTTGAATGTAGGAGGAAAGGTGTTCCTCATAGCCCTGTAAGATGGGGTCTTCCATATAAACTCGAATGTTAATTCTGCCGCTAAGTTGTGATATATTGTAGGTGCTTTCAGGGGATAAATGAAGTCGACAAAGACGGGAGAGGGAGTGACTGCTCGCCGATCGCCGCTTGCACGCAAAAATTTGCTCTAGGATTAACGACCGAGTGGACCGGTCTGTGAAGAGGCGCTCATAGCCTCAGATAATGAACAAAGAAAAAAACAAGGATTAAGGGGGACAATTTTAACCTTGGTGGTCTCTCTCTCTCTCTCTCTCTTTCTCTCTGGTAGCATCGGTCCGAGGTGACGGCCCTTTGTTCCCAGGTTGGTTGCCAGGCCAATAAAAAGCCTTGGGTCGAGTCTCTTGGTGGGGCGGGATATCCATTGAACGCTGCTCCGAGATCCTGGCCGTTGTGAAGGGAACTAGTAGGAGTTTAGTAAGGGGCGTGTTTCGTTGCTGTTCACCTGGTGACAAATCGATGGCCCCTTCGGGGACCGTCTGTGCTGCTTGGTTGGGAGCCACGGCACGCCGAGGCTTGACGACTCGGTCGGACGAACAGCAGCACATGGAGCGTGCCTTCTGAAAGATCCGAAACGTCTCCGATCGATAGGCGGGAGCGACTCACGCGGGGAGAACTCACCACCCCCCCTTTTTTATCATTGATTGGTCGCAAAGTATTTAAAGAGAGAAAGTGTTCAGAATGACCGGCAAGAAAGGACCAGGAGCTCTAAAATACACGTGCGCAATATGCCACATAGATAAGTGGTGCGTGGACTTTCCGGATGGCTGTTTTTCGAAATGCCACCCGGCCAGTTCCTGCACCGACTGTATTTTAAACGGCCAAATCAAGGAGCTAAAGGAAACATGCAGGGTTTCCGAGGAAAGATCCAGGAAGTTGGAGGAAAAAATAAGCAGCCTCGAATTAGAACACGCCGGACTGATTCGCAGGCTTGAGGTGAGAATAGCAGAGCTAACGTCAAGCCCTGTACTAAACACTGCATCTGCAGTATTACCCCCAGAGCTAGGTCCGCATGCTATGGATAAACCCTCAAAGAAAAGGAAAAGGAAGGGAAAGAAACAGGAAGAAGAGAAAGTTGAAACAGAAGATAAAGTAGAAGCTGAAAAAGAGAAAGTTGAAGCAGAGGAAGAAAAGAGAAAAACAGAAGAGTATGTAACAAAGGAAGATAAGGGGGAAGAGACGAATAAGAAAAAGAAGAACAAGAAAAATAAGATGGAGAAGAAAGAGCGAACCAAGAGTTCGCTTCCGCAAGGAAAGCCTCAAACCTCTGCACGGAAATGTCCGAGGGTTACCCTCGTGGGCGACTCCCAAGCACAAGGTTTGCAGCCCCTACTAGCGGCCCGCCTTCGCACTAGTGTGGAGGTATGCTGCCAGCCAGGACGGGGAAACCACCACATCAGGGTAGAGGCTGAGAAATCTCAGATCTCCGAGAATTCAGTCGTTGCCCTGATGGTGAGTGGGAATGACCTCTACCTCCGAGGAGGCAAAGTCGGCCCCAGCGAGAAAATTCTCAACACGGTCATGGGAGCCGTGGACGACTGTGGATTGAGAACTCGCAAACGGGTCGTTGTAGGGATGCTCCCAAGAAGAGGTCCTAGCCGGACAGCTCACTCTAGGGACGTGACCCTGAACCAGCGCCTGTCCGACCTCTGTACGGCGGAAAGGGTCTTCTTTCTGGACCCTTACCGCACCTTTTACGGTCGAAACGACCTTTACCAAAGGAACGGAGTGCACCTTTCATTCAAGGGAAAGGCTGTACTCTGTAACTTAATCCAGGATGTCGTAGAGCGGACGCAGAGGAGCGTCCGACCCAGAGTGAAGGCGGACATAAGACAGTATGCCCGTGTCACTCCTGGAACGACGTTCTTAGATGTGGCAAAGAGAGGTACTGCCACACAAAAGAAGCCGGGAAACGGAAGAGCGTAGGGAGTCCTACACTGGGGGACTCCCTCAAAGTTCTCCTGTTCAACGCGAGGTCAATCAGGAATAAGTTTCTTGAGCTCCGTGGCCTCGTAGCAACAGAGGAACCTGAGATGGTGGCCATAACGGAGACGTGGATTAATACCTCAAGCCGAGATTTTGAAGGTGAATTCACGATTCCCGGTTACCAGCTCTTCCAGAAAGATAGGCCAGACAGAGAGGGTGGCGGTGTGATGTTGTATGTCAAGGATACTCTCAACTCGACGGATTGCAACATCGTATCCGACCATGAACTACTAGGTGTTGACCTAGAGATAGGTCCTGCCAAATACAGGACCCTGGTGCTTTATAGACCTCCTGCCCAACTCGTTGAAAAGGACAGAGATCTGTACCAGCTACTAGAAGAACTTGTCGAAGACAGAGTGTGTATCGTCATGGGTGATTTCAACACACAAGTTGACTGGGAAACCAGAGAACCCTGTGGCGAGAACGCACTACTCCTGGAGTTCACGAACAACGAGTTCCTCCCTCAATGGGTGAGAGAGCCAACGAGAGGAGACAATATCCTCGACTTGGTTTTCACCTCTGAGGATGACATCGTTGAGGACCTCTCTGTTTGCGAAGAGCTCGGTGGCAGTGACCACCGAATAATTAGATTCGTAGTCAAAGTCCCCAAGGCAGAGCCTGCAACTAGTAAATCAAAGAAACTCGATTTGAGAAGAGCAGACTTTGCAGGTCTACGCGCGGGACTGGCTGACTCGAGGCTAGAAGAGTGCGAGGCTGTTGAAGACTCTTGGAACAGTTTCCAAACCACATTCATGAGTCTTCAATCGCGTTTCATCCCTCTGAAATGCCCCCGTCGGTCCTCTGTTCAACCAAAGTGGTTTAATCGAGAAATCGGGCAACTGCTTAGGGAGAAGAGGAATGTGTACCGGCAATCGAAGATCTCGGGTGACTTTGACGAATACCGGAGGCTATCCAGAAGAGTGAAGTCCAGCATACGGGCGGCTAAGCGGTCTGAGAAACTCCGAGTGGCGAGACTCTGTAAAGAGAATCCCAAGGAGTTTTTTTGGATATGTGAACAGCCGTAAACCAATCCGTCGAAGGATTGGCCCTTTGAGGAATGAGGAAGGGACATTAAAGCATTCAGATGCAGAAAATGCTAACCTCCTCAACGACTACTTCTCTTCAGTGTTTACTGAAGAGTGTGGTCCCATTCCCCAGCCGACGAATTCCTGCTCGGGGGAAAAGCTGGAGGCAATGGACTTCACTGAAGGAGAAATAAAGAAAAAGATCGCTGACCTAAAGACGAATAAGTCCCCTGGACCGGACGGGTTTCTATCCAAGGTGTTGAAGGAAGTGTGCGATGAAGTATCACGACATCTGTGCGCTATCTTTAACATGTCAATCCGGACCAAATGCGTTCCTAGAGACTGGCGTGAGGCGGAGGTGACTCCGATCTTTAAGAAAGGAGACCGTAACCAACCGTCGAACTACCGACCAATCAGTCTGACTTCGATAGTCGGTAAACTCATGGAAAGCATCATGGTGGACAAAGTGACGTCGTATTTAGAGTCAAACCTGCTACTGAGGAGTTCCCAGCACGGCTTCCGAAGGCAACGGTCATGCCTGACGAACCTTGTAGAATTCTTCCACTTCGTTTTCAGCGAGCACGATCGGGACAAGGCGGTGGATGTGGTCTACCTAGACTTTCAGAAAGCCTTTGATAAGGTACCACACCGCCGCCTTCTCCGGAAAGTGCGAGCGCTTGGCATAGACGGAAAGGTAGCCGGCTGGATCGAGAACTGGCTAAGTGGAAGACGGCAACGGGTGGTGGTGAATGGACAGTCTTCTGAGTGGGTGCCCGTTACTAGCGGGGTGCCTCAAGGTTCTGTCCTGGGACCACTACTATTCATCATCTACGTCAACGACATGGACGGTGACATGGTTGCCAAGATTTCCAAATTTGCCGACGATACCAAGCTTGGTATGAACGTTGCAAAGGATGGAAATACTGCCCGCCTGCAGGAAGATCTTGGGAAGATTGGGGTGTGGTCGGACACGTGGCAAATGCCTTTTAACGTGGGGAAATGCAAAGTGATGCATATCGGCCACAGAAACCCCCAATCCCAGTATATCCTTAAGGGCACTGCTATTGAATCGAGTGACAATGAGAAGGACTTGGGTGTAACAATCACTAGTGACCTCAAGTTCTCGAAACAGTGCATTGAGGCGGAGAAAAAGGCCCAAAGGATTCTAGGCTATATTAAGCGCCAGTTTGGTTATCGGAACCAGGAGATTGTACTGTGCCTGTACAACTCACTTGTCCGACCGCACCTGGAGTATGCCGTACAATTTTGGAGTCCTTCATTGCGAAAGGACATCGCGAGATTGGAACGCGTACAAGCCAGGGCAACCAAGCTGATTCCCTCTATCCGACATAAAAGTTATGAGGATAGACTAAGGGAATTAGATCTGTTCTCACTGGAAACCCGTAGACTGCGTGGTCAGCTCATCGAAGTCTTCAAAATACTTCGAGGGTTCGACAATGTTGACTACCGGGATATTTTCACACTGAGTGAGAACAGAACGCGCAATCACGGCTTCAAACTTGAACTGAAGCGTTACAACCGCAATCTGTGTGGAAACTTTTTCACCTACAGTATCTGCGGTAAGTGGAACGCACTTCCAGTGGAAGTTGTCAACAGTGAATCTGTTGACCAGTTCAAGTCAAGACTAGACAAAGTCTTGAAAAGTGGCCGTTTAGGGACGCAAAACAATTGAGCAGCCATGTGCCCGCTCAATTGCTAGTCCAAAGGTACCCTCTTTGAATGGACCGTAAGGTCTCCTAGGGTACTTACTTTCTTTGTTACTCCTTGTTACTCCTTGTTACTCTCTCTCTCTCTCTCTCTCTCTCTCTCTCTCTCTCTCTCTCTCTCTCTCTCGGGTTATCCTCTGCATCCCCTTTAAATCTCACACTACCTTTTCATTCTTCCTACATCTTCTATTCCCCGTAAGGGGGTGGATGAATGGCACGCCCTCCCGGATCCATTGCCTGCAGTTAAGAACCTTGCAGGTTTCAATGACTGCAGAAGGACCTGCCGACCATAAATCTTCCACACATTTTCCCTTTCTGTACTAATTTAATCCTTCTAACTTTCTACGTGATGTGACCTCGTTGCTATTGCGCTTAAATTTTAGAAGAAAAAAAGTATTTTGTAGGAAAACTAAACTCTGCATTCATAGTTTATTTGCCAGCCAGATAACTTCCCAGTTAGATACCTCCTCAGCCAGATGCTTCCCTAGCTTGATGCCTTCCTAACCTGATGTCTTCCCATCTAGATGCCTCTCTAGTCAGATGCCTCCCCAGCCAGCTTTTCCCACAACGATCCAATAATGTTTAGGTCTGGCAATTAGCTTGGCCACTTCATGAGGCCCACACGACCACGTCGCCACCACTCTTCCTTGCAGCTGCTAGATGATGATGATGATGATAATGATAATGATGATAGTGACGATGCGATCGAGAAAACTGGTATTTAGACTCGAAGCGCTTTCTTTCAGAATGACGAATCGATCTTATGATGTCATGACTGTAAAATGTCCATACTAAAAATCGAGGTAAATTTTTAGAAGTATTATCCTAAAATAGGGTCACGTATGGCCGTGATTATAGTCGTATTATGGTCACAATTTCCGATAAATGTCTGCAATTTAAAGCTGGAATTCTTTTACGTATCTCGGAAGTCTCATTAAATTAAAGCCAAACACATATGAATATTGTACTACCGAGATTTGCGAAAGTCCTGTCACACTCCGTTTTTGACCTCTCTCCGTGTGTGACAGAAAGTTCCGTCCAAAAAATTAAAGTTCCATTTTTCCAACACGTGTCATTAAAACTTCTTTCCAATATGTGCAGGCGTGCAGAGGTGCAAGTGAAAAGAATCGAGATCGCTGCTCTTCTCTGCGCACGGTTCAACAACAAATCCGACATCGCCAAGCGGCTCAACGTCAGCCAGATGACCGTCCAAATAGTCGCGGAGAGGCTCAAGAACAGGGATGACCTTAAATATTGACCTCGTTCAAGCAGACCACAAGTTGCCAACCGTTGGTTTTGGGAAAGTCATTCGAAAGTGTCACTGCGAAGCTCAAAATGACCGCTCACGAAGAAGAAGAAGAGAAGATCTCGGTGGCCACAGTGTCAGGGCCGTCAAGGAGGAAGGCGGCAAGAGCTTGAGATGCGTGCAAAGGCCTCTGCTCACTGCCCGTATGCGAGAACATGATGAAGAAACCTTCATAGTCGATCCGGTCATCAACGAGCAGAACGACCGCGTGGTAAGCTTCGGCTCCGGGCGTCTCCGAGGTCCTCTACGTGTCCACCACCAAGCACTCGACCTCCGTGATGATGCTCGGCATCGTGGCATTGAGTGGCGAGTAGAGGCGGCGGTGTGGTTCGCGGCTGATTACAAGGACATATTGGCTACAAAAGTCTTGCCCGATTGAGAGATCAGAATAAGGTGGACTACCGATTTCAGCAAGACGGTGCCCCGGCCCACACAGCCCGGACCGTGCAAGAGTTAGTCTGGAGTCGAACATGAACCTCTGGCCGAAGGACTTTTGGTCTCCGCAGTCGCCCGACCCATCGAC